>WNWK01028722.1:0-25092 GCA_009830355.1 Cherax destructor | reverse complement strand
CCCATCCACCACCATAAGGACATTACCAGTAACAGACGGAAAAGCTTCAACCCCGGGGGGGTATACACAATCCTTGTAATGGCTGCAGCAAATTATACGTTGGCAAAACCCCAGGATACAAACACGCTTTTCAGAACACCAGTACGCAGGCAGATCTGACGACTCAAGAAATGCCTGTGTCAACACAAATTTACACAACCATTTAATAAACTACGAAACGCAAGACTCATCGCCAGAAGACAACACGCAATACCGAAGAATCCTAGAATCATCACTCATCTGTATATCCAACAATTTTTTTTTTTTTTTTTTTTTTTTTTTTTTTTTTTTTTTTTTTTTTTTTTTTTTTTTTTTTTTTTTTTTTTTTTTTTTTTTTTTTTTTTTTTTTTTTTTTTTTTTTTTTTTTTTTTTTTTTTTTTTTTTTTTTTTTTTTTTTTTTTTTTTTTTTTTTTTTTTTTTTTTTTTTTTTTTTTTTTTTTTTTTTTAAAAAAAAAAAAAAAAAAAAAAAAAAAAAAAAAAAAAAAAAAAAAAAAAAAAAAAAAAAAAAAAAAAAAAAAAAAAAAAAAAAAAAAAAAAAAAAAAAAAAAAAAAAAAAAAAAAAAAAAAAAAAAAAAAAAAAAAAAAAAAAAAAAAAAAAAAAAAAAAAAAAAAAAAAAAAAAAAAAAAAAGTCTTCAAAGTAGGGTGATAGTTTAGACCCTACTTTGAAGACTGTCATGCAGCTTTCTCCACCTGACCCAACTTCTCCACCTGACTAAATTCTATAAATACCCTTGTTTCTTTTATCCAGGTAGATCTGTTTGTGACTCGATAAAGCCCACTGTGTGGGCAAGTTGTCATAAGGATCACATTATCTGCTTATGTGTTTATCTTTCCATTGTGTCGGTATTTTATACCATTTATTTCCATACCCAGGTGTTACACGTCTGTCTTGTTCATCAACTTGTTCCTGCATTATATACCATTGATGCACGCACTTTCGTGATTTCTGACATTATCAAGGAACTCTAATAATGTGAGAAACCACGACTGTGTTTGGGAATTCATTATTTTTTTTTCACAGTGGTTATTTTGCATATTGTGATATCTGTTTACTGTGATCTCATCACAACCACTGTTGTAATAAGTCTTGGCTTGACGAGCCATCGTGCCAGCAAGACTGGATGTTTGGTACTCAGTTGTGTGTTGCTTTGTCTGTTACTACGTAACTCCTCGCCAGGAGGTGCCTTGATTTTGGTGAGGTGCTCTTGATTCAGGACACTGAATCACTGTTGCCTCTCAAACCTCAAGTACTGTTTGATCCTTACGAGTTTAGCATTTTCCCCTCGGATTATTACAACAACAATAATAATAAGAACATAAGAACATAAGAAAGGAGGAACACTGCAGCAGGCCTGTTGGCCCATACTAGGCAGGTCCTTCACAATCCGTCCCACTAACAGAATATTTGCTCAACCCAATTTTCAATGCTACCCAAGAAATAAGCTTTGACAATTCTGCCCACTCATGCGCGAGTCCCCCCCAAACCCAAACCCCCTCTCACTCATGAATTTATCCAACCTAAATTTGAAACTACCCAAGGTCCTAGCTTCAATAACCCTACTAGGCAGACTGTTCCACTCATCAACTACCCTATTTCCAAACCAATACTTTCCTATATCCTTTCTAAATCTAAACTTATCTAACTTGAATCCATTATTGCGTGTTCTCTCTTGGAGAGATATCCTCAAGACCTTATTTATATCCCCTTTGTTAATACCCATTTTCCACTTGTATACCTCGATCATGTCTCCCCTCATTCTACGTCTTACAAGTGAATGTAATTTTAGGGTCTTCAATCTTTCTTCGTAAGGAAGATTTCTAATGCTATGTATTAATTTAGTCATTCTACGCTGAATGTTTTCTAACGAATTTATGTCCATTCTGTAATATGGAGACCAGAACTGAGCTGCGTAATCTAGGTGAGGCCTTACTAATGATGTATAAAGCTGTAATATAACCTCTGGACTTCTGTTGCTAACACTTCTTGATATAAATCCCAGTAATCTATTTGCCTTATTACGTACGCTTAGGCATTGCTGTCTTGGTTTAAGGTTGCTGCTTACCATCACCCCAAGTCCTTCTCGCCAATCTGTATGGCTAAGTTCTACGTTATTTAACTTATAAGTGCTTGGGTTATGGACACTCCCGAGCTTCAGAACCTTGCATTTATCTACATTGAACTGCATCTGCCACTTTTCTGACCACGAATTAAGTTTGTCTAAATCTTCCTGAGTTCTATGACATCTATGTTTGAATCAATTATCCTACCTATCTTCGTGTCGTCGGCGAATTTGCTCATATCACTAGTAATTTCCTCATCAAGGTCATTGATATATTATAAATAACAATGGGCCTAAGACTGATCCTGTGGAACACCACTTGTTACAAGTCCCCATTCGGATTTAACCCCATTTATGCACACTCTCTGCTTCCTATTGGTGAGCCATGACTCGATCCATGACAGCACTTTTCCCCCAATGCCATGAGCTGCCACTTTCTTTAACAGTCTCTGGTGCGGTACTCTATCAAAAGCCTTACTAAAGTCTAAATAAACAATATCGAATTCTTTATCGTGATCAACAGCCTCAAAAGCTTTACTGAAGAAGGTTAATAAATTAGATAGGCAGGAACGGCCCCTCGTGAATCCATGCTGGGTATCATTAATCAAATTATGGTTATCTAGATGGCTTCTAATAATATCAGCTATAATTGACTCTAGTAATTTGCCTACAATTGAGGTCAGGCTTATTGGGCGGTAGTTTGACGGTAGTGACTTGTCCCCTGCTTTAAAAATAGGAATTACATTAGCCATCTTCCACATATCAGACACTACACCTGTTTGAAGAGATAAATTAAAAATGTTAGATATTGGTTCACAGAGTTCCATTTGCATTCATTAAGAACCCTTGCAAAAGCTCATCAGGACCCGGCGATTTATTTTGTTTCAGTCGGTCTAGTTGTTTCATAACCATTTCGCTAGTGACTGTGATATTACATAATTTATCTTCTTCTGGGCCTCTGTAAAAATTAATTACTGGGATTTTATTAATGTCTTCCTGTGTGAAAACCGGAAAATAATTATTAAAAATAGAGCACATAAATTATTAAAAATAGAGCACATAATTATTAAAAATAGAGCACATAATTATTAAAAATAGAGCACATAATAATAAGTAAATCTTTGGTATTATGACTACATTTGCAACTTCAACTGAGACATCGCTGGAAGGATGACGATCTTATCCCTGAGATTCAGTTGCTGATGTTTCGCTCTAAGAACATAAGAAAGGAGGAACACTGCAGCAGGCCTGTTGGCCCATACTAGGCAGGTCCTTCACAATCCATCCCACTAACAGAATAATTGCCCAACCTAATTTTCAATTCTACCCAAGAAATAAGCTTTGAAGATTCTATTAACTCAAGTGCGAGTCCCACCCCAAATCCAACCCCTCTCACTCATGAATTTATCAACCTAAATTTGAAACTACCCAAGGTCCTAGCTTCAATGACCCTACTAGGCAGACTGTTCCACTCATCAACTACCCTATTTCCAAACCAATATTTTCCTATATCCTTTCTAAATCTAAACTTATCCAATTTGAATCCATTATTGCGGGTTCTCTTTTGGGAGAGATATCCTCAAGACCTTATTTATATCCCCCTTATTAATACCCACCTTCCACTTATATACCTCGATCATGTCTCCCCTCATTCTTCGTCTTACAAGTGAATGTAATTTAAGGGTCTTCAATCTTTCTTCATACGGAAGATTTCTAATGCTATGAATTAACTTTGTCATTCGTCGCTGAATGTTTTCTAACGAATTTATATCCATTCTGTAAAATGGAGACAAGAACTGAGCTGCATAATCTAGGTGAGGCCTTACTAATGATGTATAAAGCTGTAATATAACCGCTGGACTTCTGTTGCTTACACTTCTTGATATAAATCCAGTAATCTATTTGCTTTATTTCTTACGCTTAGGCATTGCTGACTTGGTTTGAGGTTGCTGCTTACCATAACCCCCAGATCCTTTTCGCATTCTGTACGGCTGAGTTCAACATTATTAAGCTGGTAGGTGCTAGGGTTATGAAGATTCCCGAGCTTTAGAACTTTGCATTTATCTACATTGAACTGCATCTGCCATTTTTCTGACCAGGAATTGAGTTTGTCTAAATCCTCCTGAAGTTCTGTGACATCTACGTCTGAATCGATTATCCTACCTATCTTCGTGTCATCAGCGAATTTGCTCATATCACTAGTAATTCCCTCGTCAAGGTCATTTATATATATTATAAACAACAACGGGCCCAAAACCGATCCCTGTGGAACGCCACTTGTTACAGATCCCCACTCAGATTTAACCCCATTAATGCACACCCTCTGCTTCCTATTGGTGAGCCATGACTCGATCCATGAAACACTTTTCCTCCAATGCCGTGAGCAGCCACTTTCTTTAACAGTCTCTGATGTGGTACTCTATCAAAGCCTTACTAAAATCCAAATAAACAATATCGAATTCTTTATCATGATCAACTGCCTCAAAAACCTTACTGAAAAAGTTAATAAATTAGTTAGGCAGGAACGGCCCTGGTGAATCATGTTGAGTATCATTAATCAAATTATGCCTATCGAGATGGCTTCTTATGTTATCAGCTATAATCGACTCAATAATTTGCCTACAATTGAAGTTAGACTTATTGGGCGGTAATTTGATGGTAACGACTTGTCCCCTGCTTTAAAAATAGGAATTACATTAGCCATCTTCCACGTATCAGACACTACACCTGTTTGAAGAGATAGGTTAAAAATGTTAGTTAAGGTTCAAGAGTTCAATTTTGCATTCCTTAAGAACCCTTGAAAAAGCTCATCAGGGCCTGGAGATTTATTTTGCTTCAAACGGTCTATCTGTTTGATAACCATTTCGCTAGTGACTGTGATACTACATAATTTATCTTCTTCAGGCCCACTAAAATACCTAATTCTTGGGATATTATTAGTGTCTTCCTGAGTGAAAACCGAGAGAAAATAATTATTAAAAATAGAGCACATTTCATTCTCTTTGTCAGTAAGATACCCATAATTATTTTTAAGGGGACCTATCTTATCTCTAACTTTTGTTCATACACCTGGAAAAACTTTTGGGTTAGTTTTCGATTCCATATTAACTTTAATTTCGTAGTCTCGCTTAGCTTTTCTTATCCCCTTTTAACGTCCCTCTTAATGTCAATATACTGATTCGTAAGATGACCCTCACCTCTTTTGATACGCCTATAAATTCCTTTCTTCTTCCCTAAAAGATATTTGAGCCTATTATTCATCCATTTTGGGTCATTTCTATTCGATCTAATTTCTTTATATGGGATAAATGTTCTTTGGGCAGCATGTATAGTGTTCAGAAAACTGTCATATTGATAGCTCTCTTCATTACCCCAGTCCACAGATGATAAGTGTTCTCTAAGTCCATTGTAATCTGCTAAGCGAAAATCTGGGACCGTTACTGAGTTATTCCTACTATGAAACTTCCATTCAATGCCAAAGGTAATTGATTTGTGGTCGCTTGCGCCGAGTTCCTCTGTAATTTCTAAATTATTAACAAGGGTTTCCTTGTTTGCCAGAACTAAGTCAATGGAAATAAACAATAGCAGTTAAATTGATCCACAACGTTGCCCAATGAGACGAGTCACGATCTGTCTGACTCGATAACTGCGTGAGTCAAAAAATCACTTCATTTTTTCCATTGATTATATACCATTTATTTCCAGAACTAAGTCAAGCAGATTATTTCCTTGTAGGTTCTGTCACAAACTGCTTCAAAACAATCTTGAACTACTTCTAAGAAATCGTTAGATTCTAAATTCCCAGTCAAAAAATTCCAATCAATTTGACTAAAGTTGAAGTCACCCAGAATAACTACGTTATCGAAAGAAGAGCTTTATCTCGACAACGTTTCGCTCTGAGAAGAGCTTTATCTGGTTAAACCCCACTAAGGTTCTGTGTACTGTGTCTCAGCCTCAGGCGATTCGAAAAGGTTACCTAACCACATCCGTTACGAACACAGGTCAGCATACGGTACTTTTTTAATCTCTTGATCTCGCGGGAGCTCTGTTATATTGTCTTGTAAAGTTGGAGAATGTGCGTCGTCGTTATTAAAGGGGCTGGGTGCGCTTGTTGTTAATTTCAAGTTGAAATAAGATGTTAGGGACGGGGGGAGAGGATGGACAATTAAGGGTAGCTGACCGGGTCTGCTAGCTGGTTGTTGCTAGCTTGGTTTGTGCTGGGTAACTGTATGTGTTGGGGGTTGGTGGGAGCGGTCAGTCGCTGCGCCACCCTCCCACGTGCCGCCACCCAACTCACTTCCCGAAACCACCACCACCCGCCTACCTGCCGCCACCCACCCACCGGCCGCCACCCACCCACCAGCAAGCACCACCCGCCACACCCTCCACCACCACTACTAACCACCTGCCACTGCCATCTTCTCCCTCTGCCACCTCCACTAACCACCCGCCACCGCCAACACTCCTGTCGCCACCACCACCACCACCCTTCCACAACAACTTCCACTAATCTATCACCTCTCCAACCACCACATACCTGTTGTCATTACCACCTACCTGTCTCACCACCACACTTGGAAATTCCTAGAAGGAATGGTTCCGAATCTGCACACAGAAATCACTCCCAACGAAAGTAAAAGACTGGGCAGGCGATGCAAAATACCCCCAATGAAAAGTAAGGGCGCCATTGGTACACTATGAGAAAACACCATAAGTGTCCGGGGCCCAAGACTGTTCAACAGCCTCCCACCAAGCATAAGGGGAATTACCAATAGGCCCCTGGCTGCCTTCAAGAGGGAGCTGGACAGATACTTAAAGTCGGTGCCAGATCAGCCGGGCTGTGGTTCGTACGTTGTACTACGCGCGGCCAGCAGTAAGAGCCTGGTTGATCAGGCCCTGATCCACCGGAAAAAAATGGATAAGGATCCTTATTGAAACGTTTGCCCAGCAGTGCTCATCGAGTCACAGAGACGTTTCCACTGCGTGGGCTGAGACAATTATCTTATTCCATTGTCGATTTATACCATTTATTTCATCCACGAGCTGGTCTGACAGGTAGCTCGACCCACATGCTTGCTGCTGCTGCTGCTGCTGGGGAAAAAAATTCTCTCCCTTCTGTGATCCTCTTAAGATAAATCGTTCACTTGCTAACGTATCAAACTGTACTTACGGATTTGTGATTGCGGGGGTTGATTCTCAGCTCCTGGCCTCCTAAGCGCCATCGCACCTGTCTCATCAAGCTCATGTTTCTGCAGACCTCTTAAGTGTGCGGACGAAACACAAGTATGCAGATTGAACCTTTATATAGGCAACGTTTCGCTCTAAGTAGTTTTTTTTTACTTAGAGCGAAACTTTGTCTTTCATAACCGCAACGTTCTGCCCACACAGTTGATACCTTTAATAACCACAACGTTTCGCCCACACACTGGGCGAAACGGCTGTGGTACATAAACATCTTTAGTACATTTAAGTGTCAATTTGCAGCTCTCGGTAAACATTTTCGCGGATATTTCTGACGTTTCGCCCTCCTTCCCCGGCAGACTGAGGCAAGGTATGCTCTGGAGCGAGAGGTGCTACTCGAGCGGAGGCAGCGGGTGTCGGAAGTGTGTCGACTGGTGAAGAACAAGGAGCTACCTGTTCCTGACCTGGAGCGCGTCTACGACAACATGATCTTCGCGGCCAAACATTCCCTGGTCTGGTGCCCTATATTCAAGGTGAGGGAAGCACTCACGGTGGCACTCACGGTGACACGCACGGGGTGGATCAAGGTAGGAGGAGCACGAACAGTGACAGGGTGTAATGTGTCTGAAATTGTAACATTTAACAGCTTCGGTAATTTCGAAGCTAAAATTCTGATGGGTTGTCAAACAGAACGACTTTCTTTCTCTCTCTCTCTCTCTCTCTCTCTCTCTCTCTCTCTCTCTCTCTCTCTCTCTCTCTCTCTCTCTCTCTCTCAGACTTCAGGCTCTAAAAAGCATCAATGCAGCGGGAAGTGTTTCCCTGGCAGGCAGCCTCGACCACCTGGATGAAGCACTTGCTGTTGCTGTCTGGGAAGAACAAGACCATCCCTGGTTCCCACCGCCGCGTCCGTCAGATGTACAGGCAGCCGCGGGACCCAGCCCTCAGGGAAGACCTCCTCAGGAACTCCTTGAAGATGATGATTGTAAGGCACCCGCTAGAGCGTCTCCTCTCGGCATATCGGTGAGTGGCTCACTTCCTTACAGCCCTGGTGCTGAAGAAATACTTCCTGATACCTCTGTCACTCTTAGATGTTTCCTTGTACTTCAGTAATATATATTTCCGCTTTGCCATATGGACTCTTCTTGCTGTTTCCGCTATGGTGTCAACCATTGCTTTGATGCTGTCTTCATCTTCTTGTCCTGGTTTCCTACCATTTGGTGGCGGGTTGTAAATGTCTATTACTACTGCTATGGGTCCCCGAGTCTAGACTGTGCCTACTATGTAGTCATTTGACACTTCTGATGTCCCCTTTCATCTCTTCAAAATCTAGTTGGCGTCTGATTAGCACCCCGCTTCATCGTTCTCGTATCTTTCTTGCCACCCTCTTCTGCTTTTCGTTTCTATAAATGGCTAATTTTTTCGTGCTCCCTCAACTATTCTGTCTTCCTTTCTGTTCTGTCCTAATTCAGGAATATAGAACACTTTCTGCCTCAAGATTCCGCTTTGAGCTGTTTGTAACCAGCAAGTTAGTTCGGGAGGACTTCCCCTTCCTTTAAAATTTTTCCATCTCTCATAATTATTTATCCCCTTTTTTACACTCCATGATCGACATAATCTCATGTTCTTTCTACTCCTTTTCTCCTTCCTGACCTACCATCAGCCTCTTCGAGTTAATAGATCAACAGTGACCTTCATCTTTCTTTTTTTTCATCGTCTTTCTTCCTCTGACTGCCTTGTCTATTGTCACTAGTTCCCGTGCTGTCTCTCTTATCACCTCCTGTGCCTCCTGGTCTCCTGAGAGTACCTCTTCTAATGACTTTTCTCTTTGTCCCTTCCTGATTCCTCCGTTCCTACTTTTCCCTTCATTATTATTGTCCGTGTGTGTGTGTGTGTGTGTGTTTCAGTAGTCACTTACATGATAGTACATGGGAAAGATGGATAGTAGAGGAAGTGATAGTCCACACGAGGCTCTCTGCTGAGACAAACTATTTATGTCTATCTCGATTTAGGACTATAGTGTACTATCAAGGTGTATGAGTCGAAGGAAAGAAAAACGGAAGGCTCTCTTCCTCCACCTTCCCTCTGGTGAGGATGTCAGCCCCAGCATGATCCTCACCGCTTCCACAGAGACAAGATGCTGAGAGTAAAAAGTCCAAATCACCGCTTCGAGGAGCTCCAGCGCCACATAGCTCAGCGGTATCCCGACTCCAGCATCTCCCTCAATTCCTCCTTCAGTGTAAACAACGCGACCAAGCCCACCTTCACGCAGTTCCTCAAGAAGGTGATATACGACCTAAAGCAAAGCTGGTGAGATGCTGAAGGTTAAGAAGCAAGAACGATTGTGTTTGTCTCATGTTTGAATATAACTTAAGTGAATTGTTACTGAAAGAGGCAAAGCCAGTTTGTTTACAGTTGTAATGTTTTTAATTATTCTCTCTCTCTCTCTCTCTCTCTCTCTCTCTCTCTCTCTCTCTCTCTCTCTCTCTCTCTCTCTCTCTCTCTCTCTCTCTCTCTCTCTCTCTCTCTTTCTCACGCAGGAAATCAGATGGCAAGAAAAGCATTAACATGCACTGGCGGCCATATTGGCTGACCTGCTCCCCGTGTCAGGTGACTTATGACGTCATCGCCCAGGTGGAGACATTGGACCAGGACCAAGAGTACGTCATCCGCCAGCTGGGCCTCCAAGACCAGCTGCTCAAACTCCATGCTCATGCATCCAAGTGAGTGGTGCATACTGCCATCCCCCATCCACACCTTGCTCTGTATTATTCCCCCTTCCATGTTCCTCCACACTGGATGAGTTTCATGTATGAAGTAATGAAATCTGTTAACTTAAGCTGGGAGATTTCAGTATTCGTTTATGTGTTGGGTGTTTACGGCAGCTTTCGCTACATCAGCAGACTTTAAAAGAGAAATGTATCGCTATGTGTAGAACTTTGTCAAGTCATGACGTGATGACACCCACAGAGCGAAACGTCGTCACAACAAAAAAAGCTCGTTCTGCAACGGGTGTTTTCTCTATGGTCAGCAGTACTCCATTTCAATCCATGGTCTGACGCTGCTATAACAACTACGCTATCTGTGGTTATAGCATCGTTTATTGTATGACCATAATATTACGTTTACACACAAGAAACGTCAATATTAATCATTAACATGTGAAATTTCATTTTTTTTCTATACCAATGATTTTAACCTAACCACCTTTATCTACGTTATAAAAGAAGGCGTTTCGAGGCATAACTAATGTATTACCATCCTCTGTATCGTTGCAGCTTCGACGTGTACAACGGTACCAGAGAGGCGATCCAGCACTACTACAGTCAGGTGCCATTACCTCTTCTGAACGAGGTCGTTCACTACTATAAACATGACTTCGACCTCTTTGGATACTCTCCCGAACCTTACTACGTCTTTCCTCTACGTATCCCGCGAGAAGATGCGTCAGTTCAGTGACATCAGTAACAGTGTCTGGCTTTGCTGTACTCTTAGGTATTGCATGAGATAAAGGCATTTCATACAATAACATTTCTAATATATAAAACAGAAAGTGTGTGTGTGTGTGTGTGTGTGTGTGTACTCACCTATTTGTACTCACCTATTTGTGGTTGCAGGGGTCGAGTCATAGCTCCTGGCCCCGCCTCTTCACTGATTGCTACTAGGTCCTCTCTCTCCCTGCTCCATGAGCTTTATCAAACCTAGTCTTAAAACTATGTATGGTTCCTGCCTCCACTATGTCGCTTTCTAAGCTATTCCACTTCCTGACAACTCTATGACTGAAGAAATACTTCCTAACATCCCTTTGACTCATAGGAGTCTTCAACTTCCAATTATGACCCCTTGTTTCTGTGTCCCCTCTCTGGAACATCTTGTCTCTGTCCACCTTATCTATTCCTCGCAGTATTTTATATGTCGTTATCATGTCTCCCCTAACCCTCCTGTCCTCTAGTGTCGTCAGGCCGATTTCCCTTAACCTTTCTTCGTAGGACAATCCCCTTAGCTCTGGGACTAGTCTTGTTGCAAACCTTTGCACTTTCTCTAATTTCTTGACGTGCTTGACCAGGTGTGGGTTCCAAACCGGTGCTGCATACTCCAGTATGGGCCTGACGTATATGGTATACAGAGTCTTGAATGATTCCTTAGTGAGGTATTGGAACGCTATTCTTAGGTTTGCCAGCCGCCCGTATGCTGCAGCAGTTATCTGATTGATGTGTGCCTCAGGAGATGTGTGTGTGTGTGTGTGTGTGTGTCTGTGTGTCTGTGTTGGCTTATCTCCATAAACCAAAATTCTAATGGAGATTTTCAATTTCTTCTTTAAAATAAAAAATATGGTCTGTGCCGATGTTTCAATCCCGTCAATAAAAAACCCATCCTGGTTGAGTTTCGACCATGCAGCTAAACTAACGACGATAATCCATTATTATATATTATTATTATTATAATCGTGGGGGAGCGACAATAATCCAGAGAATTATATTTACATTTCTAACATATATCAAGTACTCTGCCGCCAACACCGCTCACTGCTCCTTGATCAACAATGGAGCGGTACAGTCCGTTGGGAGTATAGCAACCTAGCTGTCTGCTGTCACGGTACAGATGTCTCCTGCAACACCCAGTGTGTCACCGGTGGCTGGTGCTGCCTGCTGTCACGGTACAGATGTCTCCTGCAACACCCAGTGTGTCACCGGTAGCTGGTGCTGCCTGCTGTCACGGTACAGATGTCTCCTGCAACACCCAGTGTGTCACCGGTGGCTGGTGCTGCCTGCTGTCACGGTACAGATGTCTCCTGCAACACCCAGTGTGTCACCGGTGGCTGGTGCTGCCTGCTGTCACGGTACAGATGTCTCCTGCAACACCCAGTGTGTCACCGGTGGCTGGTGCTGCCTGTGTCACGGTACAGATGTCTCCTGCAACACCCAGTGACCGGTGGCTGGTGCTGCCGCTGTCACGTACAGATTCTCCGCAACACCCAGTGCGTCACCGGTGGCTGGTGCTGTCTGCTGTCACTTTACAGATATCTCCTGCAACACCCAGTGCGTCACCGGTGGCTGGTGCTGCCTGCTGTCACGGTACAGATGTCTCCAGCAACACCCAGTGCGTCACCGGTGGCTGGTGCTGTCTGCTGTCACTTTACAGATGTCTCCTGCAACACCCAGTGCGTCACCGGTGGCTGGTGCTGTCTGCTGTCACGGTACAGATGTCTCCTGCAACCCCCCTTGTGTCACCGGTGGCTGGTGCTGCCTGCTGCCACTGTACAAAGGTCTCCTGCAACTCCCAGGGTGTCACCGGTGGCTGGTGCTACCTACTAACCCCCAGCACTATTACGACGCCTTCCCCCTCACACTCTTTACATTGAGTCCCTATTGGACCCGAACTTGCTCTTCTAACTGGTTTTTCTCCCTCTCCTTGGGAAGATTGCACCTCCATATTGTTGTCCTGTAAAACTCGTATCTCTTACTAACTAAAATCTAACTGCTATGATCATAACCATAATTTTTAAAGGGGTGGACCGGTAAGCCAGAGAAAGGTCTCGGCCAGATGACCAAAAGCTCCAGCTGCGGGTCATCATCTGACCAAGACCCGCGTCAGGAAAGACTTGTCCTGATTCCTGACCAACCTTACCTTACCTCTTACTAACTCCTCATAACAATTCATCTCACAATTGTCAAGTTTGTGTAATCTTGCGTTTATGAAACGCTGTATTTGGAAACGAGATGCCCACCGCCTATGTGAAACTCCTAAATGGGAGTGCCCATTACCCACAATTCCTGCACTGTCCAAATTATTAACAATGCCGATAAATTCCATTAGCACTGCAAATTAAATGATACGTTTGGCAAAGCAGGCATGAATTAATTACAGACTGACGGGGATAACATTTACACTACTACAAAAATCTTTAAGCAAAAATTGCAAATAAAAAAAAAGGTGTTAAATCGAATTTATTCATTTCTCTTCCTATTTTTCAAGATAAAAGCAAGAGAGAGAGAGATAGAGAGAGAGAGAGAGAGAGAGAGAGAGGAAGTTCTTTATGGTAATTTCAGCGAAACCTCGTGACAAACAGTCTTAAACTGACCTATCTTATATCTCGTATCTTATATCTTATTGTCAAGGCCAAACAGGTTTATATTTGTAACGTTTATTGGGTGAAATATTGATGGTGGATAATCCACAGTAGGACATTGTTGCCTCAGGAACAATCTACACTCACTCTGGCTCACACTGAGTCTTATTCACTCTGGCTGACACTGTCATTCACTCTGGCTGACACTGAGTGTCATTCACTCTGGCTCACACTGAGTCTTATTCACTCTGGCTGACACTGTCATTCACTCTGGCTCACACTGAGTCTTATTCACTCTGGCTGACACTGTCATTCACTCTGGTTGACACTGAATGTCATTCACTCTGGCTGACACTGAGTGTCATTCACTCTGGCTCACACTGAGTCTTATTCACTCTGACTGACACTGTCATTCACTCTGGCTCACACTGAGTCTTATTCACTCTGGTTGACACTGTCATTCACTCTGGCTCACACTGAGTCTTATTCACTCTGGCTGACACTGTCATTCACTCTGGCTGACACTGAGTGTCATTCACTCTGGCTGACACTGAGTGTTATTCACTCTGGCTGACACTGAGTGTCATTCATTCTGGCTGACACTGAGTGTCATTCACTCTGGCTCACACTGAGTGTCATTCACTCTGGCTCACACTGAGTCTTATTCACTCTGGCTGACACTGTCATTCACTCTGGCTGACACTGAGTGTCATTCACTCTGGCTGACACTGAGTGTCATTCACTGGCTGACACTGAGTGTCATTCACTCTGGCTGACACTGAGTGTCATTCACTCTGGCTGACACTGAGTGTCATTCACTCTGGCTGACACTGAGTGTCATTCACTCTGGCTGACACTGAGCGTCATTCACTCTGGCTGACACTGAGCGTCATTCACTCTGGCTGACACTGAGTGTCATTCACTCTGGCTGACACTGAGTGTCATTCACTCTGGCTGACACTGAGTGTCATTCAATCTGGCTGACACTGAGTGTCATTCACTCTGGCTGACACTGAGTGTCATTTACTCTGGCTGACACTGTCATTCACTCTGGCTGACACTGAGTGTCATTCACTCTGGCTGACACTGAGTGTCATTCACTCTGGCTGACACTGAGTGTCATTCACTCTGGCTGACACTGAGTGTCATTCACTCTCGTGGGGTAAACTCACCACCTTGGCTTGGCTGGAGACGGACTCTACTGAGGTTAAGCCCAAACGAAGTTTTAATATCCATAACTTGGAAAGAAAGACCAGTTAGTAAGTTTTACACATTACCAAAATACGTCACTGTTATTTACTTTTTTAAAGGGTGAATGAAAAAACAAATATACAAAATAAATGGAAGCTGTATATATGTATGTACTTTCATGATAATATGCGCTTCTACCGTCACAATAGACATTAATTTTCAAGGACAACAATAGCCGAATTACCTATTTACGCTATAGGAATGCGCTTATATGCACCTGGGACACGATAGGTAATGCTTAAAAAAAAAAATATCGTTTAGGGTTGAATAGTGTAAATGAATGATGCTCTGAAGTGGCTATTCACAGGGTTGAGTAGCGAATAAGTGCAATGCATGATTTCATGGTGTTGTTGACGTGGGCGCCCCCTGCACCCACGTCAACAACACCCTGTGCTGACAAGTGGCTGAGTTAGGTTCACGGGAGAGACTTGAGCATCCGGGAGGAACGCTCCGATGCTAGTCTAGCACTCTCCCTCGGGGAAATTGGGAGCTACCCACTTCTTTGGTTCACCCTGAAAATCCCTTTTTCCCTGAATATTATAATAATAATAATAATAATGTTAAAAATAATAATAATGTTAAAATAATAATAAATATAATATAATAATAAATATAATATAATATAATTACTACTACTACTGATAATAATACTCATAATAATAAAGTCTGTGGTAGGTTCTCCCGTGTTCACAACACATTAATCAACTAAGCCTCTCGTTATTTTTGCCAACTCTTTATTGTATTCCCAGTAATTTAGCGCTTCCCACGGGGAGATCAGTCCCTTCCACTACCTCTACCCCCCCATCCTATGTCACTTCCCACAAGGGGGGAACAACACCCCTGCCACTACCCCCCTGTCACGTCACTCTTTGTGGAAACACTCTGTCACTCCCCCCACTCAGCTGTGCGATCACACAGAGATTAATAAAATTAACACCGAGCGAGTTTGACTGTCCTCTTCTCACTACCCCAACCATACATGTGTATGAAGTAATTTGTGTATGAAGCAATGTGTATATTAAGTAATGTGTATGAAAGAATGATAAAATGAATGCCCAACCATTACTCCATACACATGTATATGGTGTATACATATATGTGGCTGCAAACCATAGTTCGTATAGAATAAAAAAGCATAATACTGTGACTGGAACAATACGCAAATAACCCACACTTAGGCGAGAGAGAGGATTACGACGACATTTCAGTCCGACTTCCACTACCAGCCTTACCATTACTTCTTTGTCTTCCTCTCTTGGTCCCGTCCCTGTCCCCCTTCGCCTATATATACTGGCTCCCTCAGTCTTTTGCGTTAGTGTGACTTTGTAAATGGTCGAAGTCGGACCGAAACGTCGTCGTAAGTTCCTCCCTCCTATGTGGGGGTTATTTGTGTACAGTTTGTAGTGTGTGGTGGGTTGTTGTCCATCCATTGTAACGTGGTATTGGATGGTACTCTTGTACAAAATGACCTTCTTGTAACTGAAAGATGAGGACCTTCCACACACTGACATCCTCCCCCATACCATTTCCCCTCGACACCAACACCTTCCCCTCAGCACCAAAACCTCCCTCACACGCCATGGTTCCCTCGGGCACTCTATCACGTCCCGTCCGTGTTGTCCTTGACACTCCCTCGCTCAGGATCAAAAGAGGATTTAGGAAGCCCTCCAGCTGGGCACCGAGAACACCCATATTCGAGTTTTTTGCTGCTCTCCACTATTTTGATTTGCTTAGGGGGTGGGAAGAGGACCCTAATGCTTTCTTAAATGAATGCATTTGCGTTCTCTTTCTATCTCTTTAAGTTATCTACGCTTACTGCCTCCTCACGACCAGTTATTAAAACTGGTCGTGAGGAGGCAGTAAGCGCCGTTAACTTGAAAGAAAAAGAACACAAATGTATTTATTTAAGAATATATTAGAGTCCTCGCCAATTAATTGCGCTACCAAGAAGGCGCAATTCTTGGTGCTTGCAATCACATGCAATTTCTGGGAATTCTGCGTCATCAGTGTTCATAAGGTGACGGTATATGATACCAAGAAGCATTGGCAAAAAAAAAACATTGTTGATGACAAAGGTACCTTGGTCACTCCTGAGGTACCATTGCCTTTAAACGCGTCCAATAGGGGTTGCATTTTGTGTGTTTCCCCGTTATAGTCGTCCCGAGGCTGCCGACAAGCTCCGAAACAGACTGTCAAAATGGATCACCTCCCCCTGCTCCCTGCCTGCTGGCGACAGCATGGCGAACATCCCTGCTAAGCCTCCTGACGTAGGGTTACCTGCTGCCTGAAGTGCAGTCAGCACTGTTGAATTTACAGGCTAAAAACTGCGAGCTTACCTCAACTCATTTACAACCTAAGGGACGTTATCCGGCGTTAATTAATTTACATCCTAAGGGCTGATATCCTTCCTTAATTAATTTACATCCTATGGACTGTTATCCTGCCTTAACTAATTTGCAACCTATGGGACTCTGTCCTGCCTTAACTCATTTACATCTTAAAGGACTTTTTATCTTGCCTTAACTCATTTACAACCTAAGGAACGTTATCCTGCCTCAACTCATTTACAACCTAAGGGTTGTTATCGTTCCTCAACTCATTTATAACCTAAGGGTTGCTATTCTGCCTCAACTCATTTACAACCTAAGGGCTGCTATCCTGCCTCAACTCATTTACAACCTAAGGGCTGCTATCCTGCCTCAACTCATTTACAGGTCAAAAATTCTTATCCAGCCTGATCTCAGGTATACTACCATCCTCCCAGAAAATAAAGAATTCCAGAAAATTGATCTTTTATAAAAGAGACCGCAAAAAATCGCACATGGCTTACTCAATGTCTAGCCAGAAGAAACTAATAAAGAATATGATACATTATCGAGAAGACAACTCTTGATGGACTTCTGAAGAAAAGTGACAGGGAAGACAGTGTGGTTGGTTAATTGTGTCGAGAGTCTATCAACTTTCATTAAGGCTTGTTTACCACCAGTCAAGAATAAATCCCTAAATTAGGATTAATATATATATATATATATATATATATATATATATATATATATATATATATATATATATATATATATATATATATATTAGTCTAACCACAACGAGTCTAAAGGTTCGCTAGGAATATAACGATAGCAATACATATGTGCACCACTTGGGTAACTTTAGTGAGGAGACGTTTCGCCCACCAGTGGCTTCAAGTGGAAAGAATAAACGTCGTAAGACGTGGAAAACCACATCATCACGTCTTCCACCGTCTCCAGTAATTATTCTCCGAATTAGATCCATAAAGCCGCTGGTGGGCGAAACGTCTCCCCAAAAAGATACCCAAGCGCTGCACATGTGTCTTATTCACCTGCTTCTGGGTTTTATACTCTACTTATAAAATAATAATATCAACCTGAGAGGTCAGCAAAGCAACTAGGATATTACCAGGTCATTCCACTATGAGACGAGAGCTATAACTCAACATCCAGCTGGAAGGGCAGAAATATCTGACGAAGATTATTTCTTGCTCGGCATTTTAGGCACATGTTTTGTACGCGTCTGTTATTGGTAGACAGAGGCGTTTAATGTTGGGTGTTGAGAATGAAAGTTGATGTGAAGTTGATGTCAGAGAAGTCAACTGTTTTTTCTTGACGTCAACGGGTATTACCTGATGTCAACGGGTATTACCTGATGTCAACGGGTATTACCTGATGTCAACGGGTATTACCTGATGTCAACGGGTATTACCTGATGTCAACGGGTATTACCTGATGTCAACGGGTATTACCTGATGTCAACGGGTATTACCTGATGTCAACGGGTATTACCTGATGTCAACGGGTATTACCTGATGTCAACGGGTATTACCTGATGTCAACGGGTGTTACCTGATGTCAACAGGTTTTTTTTTAAATTGTTCTGGTCAAATTCTGACCCCTCTAAAAAAAATAAAACTGTGGCAGGTCTTATTTATTTATACAAATATGGATAGATTTTTTCCCCTGATGTTACTCTGTTGTGAGAGGAAATTGAAAGCAAATTTACGTCTGCCCTGACCCTCATGTCTCCTTTCTCTTCCCATTTCTCTTCTGGTTTTCTATCGCTTCCCGTTTTCTTTATTTCTTGTTTTCTTTCCAGGTCCTTCGGGGCGAAGGTCTGGTCTTACATCCACACCTGCGTGCCACACCTGCCTGCCACACCTGCGAACCACAACGCTCCCCAGCCGGGTGACCCGCAAGGCTGACCCCTCAACACGGGTCACAGGAAATACGGGAATGACTGATTCATTTCAACTCACAAAAGATGAGAGGGAATAAATTCAGAGAGTCTGGCTGTCTTGCACACAATACGACTCGAAACGCACACGTGCAAGTACACACACACACACACACACACACACACAAACACACACACACACGCACACAGACACACACACACACACACATACAAACACACACACAACATAGGAGGCAGACAGGAGCAGTTCGTGACCAACCTTGTTAGTTATGCCCTAATAATGTAATTTTATAGTCAGAAAGCATGCACTACCTGCCCTGCCCAGCACGCCATGACAGGCTCCTGGGCTAACCCCGTCTCAGCTGGTGGTGCGTCCCAGCTGGTGATGCGTCCCAGCTGGTGATACGTCCCAGCTGATGGTACGACTTCCAACCTCTCTCCTCTTATCTCCTCTCTCCTCCTTTTTCTTTCTCTGTCCTCGTCTCACCTCTCATCTTCTTCCTTTCTTTCTTCTCTCTTCCTCTTAATTCCTTTCTCCTCTCCCCCTTTCCATGTGGTTACTAATATTTAAAGGCAGAGTTTGAGCGCAGGTTTTATCACTTTGAGGAGATGATTAAATTCTGCAAGTTACCAGACGCTGATAAATTAGTGAGAGGCAAACGTCTGTAACTCCCTACTGGAACCACCAGACTGATGGCTGAGAGACCGGGAGAGGGAGGGAGAAAGGGAGGCTAGGAATGATGGAGGGAGAACAGGAAGGAGGGAGTGGAGGGAAGGAGGTAAAGAGAGAAGGAGTGATGGACAAATCACGTGTTATGAACGGCACTGCTCTCAACATCACCAGCACACGGCAGTGTTACTAACTGGCCGTGTTGCAATATATTCCTAGGCAGAGTTCTAGGGAGGTGTCCTAGGCGCCCTAGACGTCTTAGGTATCCTAGATATTCTAGGCGTTATAGCCAAGTCACTAGCGTCTTGAGGGGCCCCTAGCAACAAGTTACAGTAAGAACAATCCAACATTCATCCTTGTCCCAAAACTCATACTAACATACCCACAACAAAAACCATTCAGTGACATTACGATTTCGCCAGTCAAAACCACACTTACTACAGTTATGGTCCGGAGGTCATCGACCCAGCATCCCGGTCACAGCATCCCGGCCACAGCATCCCGGTCACCCTCTCAAACAGCAAATATCACAGGATGATGACTTACTGTTTAATACACGGGAAAGAGATGTGTGTGTGTGCTGAATGTATGTAAAAAAATAATTTATATTGTTTTCATTTCGTATGTTCGTGAGTCAGAAATGGAAAGATGAATAAAGAGAGAGAGAGAGAGAGAGAGAGAGAGAGAGAGAGAGAGAGAGAGAGAGAGAGAGAGAGAGAGAGAGAGAGAGAGAGAGAGAGAGAGAGAGAGAGAGAGAGAGAGAGAGAGAGAGAGAGAGAGAGGTAAGGGAAGGAAAATGGGCGTGATAAAATGAATAATTAAGGGAAGACAGGAAGGAAGAGTGGACTGGAGGAACAAAATTGGGAAGGAGAGAGAGATAGGGAAAAGTGGTACGGGTTCTCCTCCTCTTCTTCCTCTTCCTCTTCGTCCTGACATATCTGCATTATATCTCACAAATAACATCTTTCTTTCGACCTTTTTAAATATTTGAGAGATTCCTGCTTACACACATCCCTTGCCTGGAGGCTAGTGACAGGGTTCTTAGCTGAGACCTGGAGCTACCTCTTTCTACTCAAATTAAATCTGGTTGCCTCCCAATCATAATAATAATAATAATAATAATAATAATAATAATAAAGTGAAACCTTCATGCCTTACGAATAATCTCTCGGAACATATGTGAAGAGGACACACTCTGGAAAACATGTTTTTGTTTCGGTGACGTTTCGCCCTCTTAAGATCTTTATAATTGTCTGGGAAAAGTTCCCTGGTATAAAAATTACTACAATGGAAAAAGAACAATAAAAAATATATATGTTATTAGAATTACTGAGTGAACCATACACTGAGAGATAATATAATACATAAAAAACAACTCGCATTCAAGAGAGGCGAAGTTGCAGACCTATAGAATATACAGAGAACTTTCACTGCAAGTATAAGTACAATAAAGCACCTCAATTACTGGGACCGTTTGAAGTCCCTTGACCTGTACTCTTTAGAACGCAGGCGAGAAAGGCACATCATAATTTACACATGAAAAATCCTAGAGGGATACTCCCAAATCTGTCCACCGAAATCACTCCCTGTGAAAGCAAAAGACTCGGCCGGCTGCTCAACGTCCTCCCCAATGAAAAGCAGCAGGGGCGCCATGAGTACACTAAGATATAACACAGTAAGTGTCAATGGCCCAAGACTGTTCAACTACCTCCAAGCATATATAAGGGGGATTACCACTAGACCCCTGGCCGTCTTCAAGAGGGAGCTGGACAGATACCTAAAGTCAGTACCGAACAACATAGAGCAAATTCATTGCTAGATTACCTTAGTTTGCAGGAGAGAAGTTGTGGATGAAGTGCACAGACTTACTCAGATATATGTAATACTATCGGGAACTGACACCAGTAGGTCCAGGAGACGCATGCAACTACAAACATATGCAACAGATGGTGCTACTTGTGCTTACTCGAGTCTTTGCCAGTTAGTGTCGAAGCCGAAGGGAAAATCCTGGAGTCCGGGGAGGAAAATACTGAAGAACAATATATTTTTTTGTGTTTTAACCTGATAATCTTGTTCTATACAGTGTGTGCTCTCTATTGTTCTATATAGTGTGTGTTCTCTATTGTTCTATACAGTGTGTGTGTTCTCTCTATTGTTCTATTCTGGTTGGGGAACTTTACAGTGTCCGCTGCACCTCTTGCTCTGTTATTTGAGTGTGTTGTGATTTGCAACCAGTCCCTCGAGTACACACCGAGTGCAAGTTGTGATATATGCTTCACTCTTGTGCTCCACTGAGTACAATTAGAGGGAAATTTAGGCGTGCCTAATAAACAAACGGTGTTTATGGTGCGTGCTGAAGTACACGCAAATTACACAGTGTTGCTTCAATAAAGACCACAAGGAGTCCATTACCGCACGTCATTACTCCAGGACACTACTACAGGTCACTACTCCAGGTCACTACTCCAGGTCACTACTCCAGGTCACTACTCCAGGTCACAGCCTGATGAAGAAAGAAGTTACCTGAAAGCTTTAGCAAGCTTAACGATAGATTTTTAACTCTCTCCTCTCTACCTTGGAGTCGAGGATTGGGATTACCTGAAAGCTGCCTCACGCTTAAAGCTTAAAGCTTTCATGTGATCCACCGTGGATCACATGAAAGCTCCCTCCAGCTCGACTACATACAAACTTGTACCCCAAGCTGAGGAGGGAGCTTTCTCGAAAGCTGCATCGAAGCTTAAAGCTGCCTCAAGTTTAACCACTCACTTATACCCCCCCCCCTCTTCCCTCTCTGGAAATAATAAATTTACCAGGGGCGTCTTAAGTAGTTATTTGCAATCATTAATTACAAATCCATTTAGAGTAGTGAATGTGGGGAGGATAAAGAGGGAGGGGAGAGAGCTGTTGTTGTTGCTGCTGCTTTTGTTATTGATGTTGTTGGTGGAGGAAGTGTTGTTGTTGTTGTTGTTGTTATTATTATTATTATTATTATTATTATTATTATTATTATTATTATTATTATTATTATTATTATTATTATTATTACACACATAAGACAAACATGCATACACAACAGAACTCACAATACACACAATAATACAATAATATACACAAACGCAATAACACTCACGATAGCACACAGTAACACACACACACACACACACATACGAGGAGAGGTTAAGAGAAATCGACCTGACGACACTGGAGGACAGGAGAGATAGGGGCAACATGATAACGACATATAAAATACTGAGAGGAATTGACAAGGTAGACAGAGACAGAATGTTCCAGAGATGGGACACAGCAACAAGGGGACACAGTTGGAAGTTGAAGACTCAGATGAATCACAGGGATGTTAGGAAGTATTTCTTCAGTCACAGATTTGTCAGGAAGTGGAATAGTATGGGAAGCGATGTAGTGGAGGCAGGCTCCATACATAGCTTTAAGAAGAGGTATGATAAAGCTCATGGCGCAGGGAGGGTGACCCAGTAGCGGCCAGTGAAGAGGCGGGGCCAGGAGCTATGAATCGACCCCTGCAACCACAACTAGGCGAGTACAACTAGGTGAGTACACACACACACACACACCACCGTAATTTCAGATAATGAAGTGATCTGGGTCTTGGGTAACAGCTTAGTAACAAATAATGTTGGTGAACTGTTACGTACCAGTGAGTTTCCTCCAAATATTGACCTCACCTGTGACAGCTGGAACCTAATTTCACTCTTAAGTTTATCTGTCAGAGGGACTAAAATATTCTGAATGTGTATATTGTTGCTTACAACTAATTTATACATTTTGTTATCTCGGTTCAATATGTGAAATGCAAAACTCTTACCTGAAATTTAATTATATACATGGAAGAATCAAGGATGCTGCAGGCATTACCTCTCTGAATCGCCACACTAAGGCGCTGAAAGAGGCATGAGGCAGCCTATTTTATTTAGAAAACGTGCTTGACTTCTTCCCCAGGAGCCATGGTCAAATTTCTATAGGTGATGAACTTGTGTTCTTCTCTACGATCAGTAGCACCACCCTACTGGCCGACGCTCAACTGAATGCAGGTGTTGATTAAGGCAAATTCTTGCACTGAAAGTCGTCCAGGTATTTGGATTGCTGGACAAGTGAGATCGAAGTTCCTTTCCGACTGTGTCCTGATCTGAGCAAGACTAATCCATTAATTTGCTATACTTCTATATTTGATCTTACAAGTAATACACATCGGGGAATACACATAAATATACGTGTATTAATAGACATTCTGCTTCCAGCAGGTAGTCTCTACTCACCCCTCAGTAAATCTGGCGCACATCAAGCAGGCAGCAGCGCTGGTTGAGCTTGTAACGTGGATAATGTCTGCTCCTGTTTGTAATTACGGAAAAAGTTAAGCTTTAATGTCACGGAATGACGTGGTAGCTCCAGTGTGCCTTACTCAACCTTCGCTTCTTCCTGACATTCTCAACAAAACTCTCTTCCTCCTTTTATTCTCCACTGAATTTAGCAGCAAGTAATGTATATATATGTGTGTATATATATATGTGTGTGTGTGTGTGTGTGTGTGTGTGTGTGTGTGTGTGTGTGTGTGTGAGAACTTTTTTGAAAATTCGAATTAAGAAAATAAAAATAAGTAATTATCGCAACTGGTTCATTGGGTAATTATTTACCGGTTCATCTGACGTTGATAATTATTCATTAGTAAAATGAAATTTAATTATCATTTCAAATTAGGGTTAATATTTAGTAACACGTTGATAATTTTTCATGTGACCGCAAAATTTATTATATATTTATATATATATATATATATATATATATATATATATATATATATATATATATATATATATATATATATATATATATATATATATATATATACCTATATATATATATATATATATATATAGCATATATATATACCATCGCTCCTAAGGATGTCATTACAGCACAAGCCCTGAAGGACAAACATCCACCCAGGGCTCCCAGTACCAACATTGACCCCTTGACATTGCACCGGTTTAAGGCCACAACACTTAAAACAAATGCTCAATCCAGGTCTTGGTGAGGTTTCTGAGAGGTTGCTGTCTGAACTCACCAAATTTTCCCATATGTGCCTGGCTGGTAGTGTCCCAGAGGCCATTAAACCCCTTTTCTTTGGTGCCTCACTGTGTGCCCTCCGGAAAAAGGATGGAGGAATCAGGCCCATTGCAGTGGGCAACACCCTTCGGCGCCTAGTTGCAAAGGCTGCAGTACGAATGGTGAGTCAAGATGCTGCCTCAATGTTGAAACCAACTCAGCTCGGTTTTGGTGTTCAACAAGGCTGTGAAGCAGCTGCCCATGCAGCACGAGTATGCATCAACAACATGTCCAATGAAAAATCCTTAATCAAATTGGACTTTGCCAATGTTTTCAACTCAGTCAGAAGGGATGCTGCTCTCCAAGCAGTTTCTAGGCACTTTCCTTCCCTTTATCCCTTCATAGAATCGTGTTATAGTGTGGCTTCTAAACTATTGTTTGGGGACTATGAAATTGACTCGTGTGAGGGTGTGCAACAGGGGGACCCTCTCGCCCCCTTTCTATTCTGTCTAGTCATCAA
>WNWK01028721.1:0-25092 GCA_009830355.1 Cherax destructor | reverse complement strand
TTTCTTATTTCTGTGTTCTTGTATTAATATTGGTAGAATTACCGACAATATGTTAAGTAAAAGGACACAAATGCAACTAATGAGACATTTTATTGTCTCATTGAACTTATATATACCCTGTGTGTCCATGCATTGTTTGTAACGGCTTGAAAAAGCTCCTGGAGAGCGAAACGTTGCCACAATAAAATGTCTCATTAGTTGCATTTGTGTCCTTTTACTTAACATTCTGTGTTCTTGTGAGTGAGAGGGGTTGTGAGTGAGAGGGGTTGGATTTGAACGGGACTTGCACAATGGTTGGGGGGTTGTCGGGGCTTCTTGCTTGGATGGGGATGGGTTAACATAAGAACATAAGAACATAAGAACATAAGAAAGGAGGAACACTGCAGCAGGCCTGTTGGCCCATACTAGGCAGGTCCTTCACATTCCATCCCACTAACAGAATATTTGTTCAACCTAATTTTCAATGCTACCCAAGAAATAAGCTTTGATAATTTTATTTACTCATGTGCAATTCCCAATCAAATCCAACCCCTTTCACTCATGAATTTATCTAACCTAAATTTAAAACTACCCAAGGTCCTTGCTTCAATAACCCTACTAGGCAGACTGTTCCACTCATCAACTACCCTATTTCCAAACCAATACTTTCCTATATCCTTTCTAAATCTAAACTTATCTAACTTGAATCCATTATGCGGGTTCTCTTTGGAGAGATACCCTCAAGACCTTATTTATATCCCCTTTGTTAATACCCATTTTCCACTTGTATACCTCGATCATGTCTCCCCTCATTCTACGTCTTACAAGTGAATGTAATTTAAGGGTCTTCAATCTTTCTTCGTAAGGAAGATTTCTAATGCTATGTATTAATTTAGTCATTCTACGCTGAATGTTTTCTAACGAATTTATGTCCATTCTGTAATATGGAGACCAAAACTGAGCTGCGTAATCTAGGTGAGGCCTTACTAATGATGTATAAAGCTGTAATATAACCTCTGGACTTCTGTTGCTAACACTTCTTGATATAAGTCCCAGTAATCTATTTGCCTTATTACGTACGCTTAGGCATTGCTGTCTTGGTTTAAGGTTGCTGCTTACCATCACCCCCAAGTCCTTCTCGCAATCTATACTGCTAAGTTCTACATTATTTAACTTATAAGTGCTTGGGTTATGGACACTCCCGAGCTTTAGAACTTTGCATTTATCTACATTGAACTGCATCTGCCATTTTTCTGACCAGGAATTGAGTTTGTCTAAATCCTCCTGTAGTTCACTGACATCTACGTCTGAATCGATTATCATACCTATCTTCGTGTCATCAGCGAATTTGCTCATATCACTAGAAATTCCCTCGTCAAGGTCATTTATATATATTATAAACAACAACGGGCCCAAAACCGATCCCTGAGGAACGCCATTTGTTACAGATCCCCACTCCGATTTAACCCCATTTATGCACACCTTCTGCTTCCTATTGGTGAGCCATGACTCGATCCATGACAACACTTTTCCCCCAATGCCATGAGCAGCCACTTTTTTTAACAGTCTCTGATGTGGTACTCTATCAAAAGCCTTACTAAAATCCAAATAAACAATATCGAATTCTTTATCATTATCAACTGCCTCAAAAGCCTTACTGAAAAAAGTTAATAAATTAGTTAGGCAGGAACGTCCCCTGGTGAATCCATGCTGAGTATCATTAATCAAATTATGAAGTTGAGCTTGATCATACAGAATGTGAAAAAGACTTGGGAGTCATGGTAAGCAGAAATCTAAAGCCAGGACAACAGTGCCTAAGTGTGCGCAATAAGGCTAACAGATTACTAGGATTTATTTCAAGAAGTATAAGCAACAGAAGTCCAAAAGTTATTTTACAGCTCTATACATCACTAGTGAGACCTCATTTGGATTATGCAGCTCAGTTTTGGTCTCCTTACTACAGGATGGATATAGATTCATTGGAGAACATACAAAGAAGAATGACTAAAATGATTTACAGTATAAGAAATCTCCCGTATGAAGATAGACTTAGAGCATTGAATCTCCACTCTCTGGAGAGACGTAGAATGAGGGGAGATATCATCGAGGTGTACAAGTGGATGATGGGCATAAACAAAGGAGATATTAATAAAATACTGAGGATATCGAACCAAGTAAGAACGAGAAATAACGGATTTAAATTGGATAAATTTAGATTTAGAAAGGACATAGGCAAGTACTGGTTTTCGAACAGAGTTGTAGATGCGTGGAACAATCTTCCGAGTAGGGTGATAGAGGCTAGGACCTTGGGTGGCTTTAAAAAGAGATTGGACAAATATATGAGTGGGAGGGGCTGGGTTTGATTAGTGTCGTGAGTACAGGAGTAAATTCTTAGGTAGTGGTGGTTTTGATAAGGACCTGCCTTGTATGGGCCAGTAGGCCTTCAGCAGTGTTCCTCCATTCTTATGTTCTTATGTTCTTATGAGATGGCTTCTTATGGTATCAGCTATAATCGACTCTAGTAATTTGCCTACAATTGATGTTAGACTTATTGGGCGGTAATTTGATGGTAACGACTTGTCCCCTGCTTTAAAAATAGGAATTACATTAGCCATCTTCCATGTATCCGGCACTACACCTGTTTGAAGAGATAGGTTAAAAATGTTAGTTAAGGGTTCACAGAGTTCTATTTTGCATTCCTTAAGAACCCTTGAAAAAAGCTCATCGGGGCCTGGCGATTTATTTTGCTTCAAACGGTCTATCTGTTTGATAACCATTTCGCTAGTGACTGTGATACTACATAATTTATCTTCTTCAGGCCCACTGAAATACCTAATTCTTGGGATATTATTAGTGTCTTCCTGAGTGAAAACCGAGAGAAAATAATTATTAAAAATAGAGCACATTTCATTCTCTTTGTCAGTTAGATACCCATAATTATTTTTAAGGGGACCTATCTTATCTCTAACTTTTGTTCTATACACCTGGAAAAAAACTTTTTGGGTTAGTTTTCGAATCCCTAGCAACTTTAATTTTGTAGTCCCGCTTAGCTTTTCTTATCCCCTTTTTAACGTCCCTCTTAATGTCAATATAATGACTCATAAGATGACCCTCACCTCTTTTGATACGCCTATAAATTCCTTTCTTCTGCCCTAAAAGATATTTGAGCCTATTATTCATCCATTTTGGGTCATTTCTATTCGATCTAATTTCTTTATATGGGATAAATGTTATTTGGGCAGCATGTATAGTGTTCAGAAAACTGTCATATTGATAGCTCTCTTCATTACCCCAGTCCACAGATGATAAGTGTTCTCTAAGTCCATTGTAATCTGCTAAGCGAAAATCTGGGACCGTTACTGAGTTATTCGTACCATGAAACTTCCATTCAATGCCAAAGGTAATTGATTTGTGGTCGCTTGCACCGAGTTCCTCTGTAATTTCTAAATTATTAACAAGGGTTTCCTTGTTTGCCAGAACTAAGTCAAGCAGGTTATTTCCCCTTGTAGCTTCTGTCACAAACTGCTTCAAAAACAATCTTGAACTACTTCTAAGAAGTCGTTAGATTCTAAATTCCCAGTCAAAAATTCCAATCAATTTGACTAAAGTTGAAGTCACCCAGAATAACTACGTTATCGTGCATTGTGGCCTTAACAATTTCCTCCCATAGTAGTCTCCCTTGGTCCCTATCTAAGTTTGGGGGACGGTATATTACACCTAAAATCAATTTTTCATGCCCCTCTGAAAATTCTATCCAGAAAGACTCTGTATGTGTTATTTCAGACTTTATTCCCTTTTTATGCAACAGTTCAAGCGATCTCGGACATACAGTGCCACTCCACCCCCTTCCCGAAACTTCTGTCTACTTGGAACAATTTAAAACCCTGTATATGACATTCAGCAGGCATGTCCCTATTTTTCGTATTGAACCAAGTCTCAGTTATGGCAAATACATCAATGTTACCTGCACTTGCAACTAATCTCAAATCGTCCATCTTATTCCTAGCACTACGACTATTTGTATAATACACTTTTAAAGACCCTCCTTTCTCTTTACCCTTCCTGCTCCATTCTGTTTTACCACTATACCTATTACTGTCCTTGTTATTGTTAAGATTTTTATATCAAAGCCTAGATCTATATTTCGACATTCAGTATTTTCCATTTCTAAACCCATACCTCTAACTAATCCTAGTTTAAAGTCCTAACAACACCTCAACTGAGCTAGAAGAAAATCCACACCTGCCCTGGATAAGTGAACCCCATCCCTGGCATACATGTCATTTCGGCCATAGAAGTGGTCCCAGTTGCAAATGAATGGTACTGCATTATCCTTACAGTGTTTGTCCAGCCAACAATTGACACCAATTGCCCTGGACAGCCATTCATCTCAACTCCTCTCCTTGGCAAAATACCACATATGACAGGGTTCCCACCCTTCTTCCTAATTATGTCTATTGCTGACCTATACCTGCTAGTCAGGTCCTCACTCCTACGTCTGCCAACATCGTTGCCTCCAGCACTGAGACAGATAATAGGATTGCTCCCATTACCTCTCATGATGTCGTCCAGACGGCTAACAATATCCTCCATCCCAGCCCCAGGAAAGCAAACCCTCTGTCTCCTACTTCTCTCTTTCAAGCAGAAGGCCCTATCCATATACCTAATTTGACTATCCCCAACAAGAACATTGTTCTTACCTTCCTTGGTGACGTTCGTGATGTTCCCTGTAGTCGACTCACATTCATCAGGTAACACGGAGAATCGGTTCGATGTTTCCACAACAGGTTTCTGGTTCTTCGTTAATTCTACCTCTCCATGGTTTTGACATGGACCTGCCAAGTATGGGCCAGTAGGCCTGTTGCAGTGTTCCTCCTTTCTTATGTTCTTATGGTAAAAAAAAAAAAAATCAGGTATTTTATGACTGTCCTGCAAAATCCGCATCCGCATCCGCCGGATGTCAAGATGTGACATCCGTAATCCGCATCCGCATTTTACTGTAAGCAGATATCCGCATCCGCATCCGTATTTTACTGTAAGCAGATATCCGCATCCGCATCCGTATTTTACTGTAAGCAGATATCCGCATCCGCATCCGCAAAATAAGTAAGTAAGACATCCGTATACACATCCGCATACCGGATATTTAAATTTTTCACATCCGATACATCCCTACACTGTATATTGTAATAAATAGAATTGAGGAAATCAGGTCTAATATATGTATATTATTTAGGTACAAATACTGGTCAGAGAGCCCGTCGTAAGTCCGAGGCGTTGGTAAACGAGTACATCGCTAAGTGAGGAGAGACTGTACTATATAGTACAATATTTTACTATGTTTTCATGCATTTTATGATTGTTCATGGTTCAATAGGTTAAGGAATGTACTAAATAAAGGTTATCTATCTATTACATTTATTCCAAATTGATATCAGAAACATGATAAATACCCTAGAACTGTAATAAAAATACTGAAATGAATAGTATATGCCATATTATGTGAGTGGAGTAACAGAAGCAGGCAGACCGCCACCATAAAACAAACAAACAAACAAATTTTATTTCATTGCAGATTACATGGGTATCGGAAGTTACAATGTAAATTGAGTGCAAGGAGAGCCACTGACATGCCATGGCATTAGGGGCAGCTTATTCTAGCCCTTTAAAAAACTATGTACTTAATATTAGAGAAATTTATTGAGTTTATTCTAGTTAAAAATTATTTTCAAAATTACAGTATGATGAAATTTTACTGTTTAAATTATTATATAATGATATTAGATCTTAGATTGTTACAGGTGTTAAGATTCTTGAATGATAATATGGAATTGAGATTATCTTAAGGAAAATAACATTGAGCATTTTTGACATTAACTTATAATATGAGTAGGGGGTAACATAATAGTAACATATTATTAAAAATTGAGATTATCGTATAGGAAAGTAACAATGAGCATTTTTCAAAGTAGTTTATAGCATGATCATTTAGGTTTGGGTGAGTAGGTGGTTTTGAGTTGAGTCTTAAATTGATTTTCAGACAAGATTATCTTAATATTTACTGGTAATGAATTCAGATTCTGGGGCCCTTTATGTGCATAGAATTTTTACATAGGTTGATATGAACACGGGGTATATCAAAAAGTGATCTGTGTCGTGTGTTGTGGTCATGGGTCCTATTAAAGTTGGTGAAGAGAGTTTTGAGCAGAGGGTTTATATTAGAGTGTAAAGTTTTATATATGTAGTAGGCACAAGAGTAAGTATGAATGTTCTTTACGGTGAGTAGTTTGAGACTTTTGAATATTGGTGGAGTATGCTGTCTAGAGGGAATTTGTTATCATTCTGACTGCGGCCTTTTGTTGTGTTATGAGTGGTCTAAGGTGATTTAACGTTGTTGATCCCCATGCACAGATTCCATAGGTGAGATACAGGTAGATAAGTGAATGATATAGTGCAAGGAGAGCTGATTGAGGTACATAATAGCGTATCTTTGATAATATGCCTACTGTCTTCGAGATTTTCTTGGAAATTTGTTGTATATGTGTTTGGAATTTAAGGCTACTGTCAAGGTGGATTCATAGGAATTTTCCCTCTGTGAGTCTTGTGATGGGTGTACCATTAAGTGTTAAGTGGAACATTTGTGGCTTTGCTTCCAAACTGTATGAAGTAGGTCTTGTCAGTATTGAGAGTAAGCTTGTTAGTCGTCATCCATGTTGATATTTTCTGTAATTCGGCATTAACAGTGTTGGCCAGTATAACTGGATTTGGGTGAGAGAAGACATATGTTGTATTGTATCATCTGCAAATAAAATGGGTTTGAGTAGTTGTGATGCATCAGGGTACATCAGGGTAAACATGCCTAAATCACTCATAAGAACATAAGAAAGGAGGAACACTGCAGCAGGCCTGTTGGCCCACACTAGGCAAGTCCTTCACACTCCATCCCACTAACAGAACATTTGCTCAACCCAATCTTCAATGCTACCCAAGAAATAAGCTTTGATTATTCTATTTACTCATGTGCAATTCCCACTCAAATCCAACCCCTCTCACTCATGAATTTATCCAACCTAAATTTGAAACTACCCAAGGTCCTTGCTTCAATAACCCTACTAGGCAGACTGTTCCACTCATCAACTACCCTATTTCCAAACCAATACTTTCCAATATCCTTTCTAAATCTAAACTTATCTAACTTGAATCCATTATTGCGGGTTCTCTCTTGGAGATATATCTTCAAGACCTTATTTATATCCCTTTGTTAATACCCATTTTCCACTTGTATACCTCGATCATGTCTCCCCTCATATGTGGTATTTTGCCAAGGAGAGGAGTTGGAGATGAATGGCTGTCCAGTGCAATTGGTGTCAATTGCTGGCTGGACAAACACTGTAAGGATAATGCAGTACCATTCATTTGCAACTGGGACCACTTCTATGGCCGAAATGACATGTATGCCAGGGATGGGGTTCACTTATCCAGGGCAGGTGTGGATTTTCTTGCTAGCTCAGTTGAGGGTGTTGTTAGGACTTTAAACTAGGATTAGTTAGAGATATGGGTTTAGAAATGGAAAATACTGAATGTCGAAATATAGATCTAGACTTTGATATAAAATATCTTAACAATAACAAGGACAGTAATAGGTATAGTGGTAAAACAGAATGGAGCAGGAAGGGTAAAGAGAAAGGAGGGTCTTTAAAAGTGTGTTATACAAATAGTCGTAGTGCTAGGAATAAGATGGACGATTTGAGATTAGTTGCAAGTGCAGGTAACATTGATGTATTTGCCATAACTGAGACGTGGTTCAATACGAAAAATAGGAACATGCCTGCTGAATGTCATATACAGGGTTTTAAATTGTTCCAAGTAGACAGAAGTTTCGGGAAGGGGGGTGGAGTGGCACTGTATGTCCAAGATCGCTTGAACTGTTGCATAAAAAAGGGAATAAAGTCTGAAATAACACATACAGAGTCTGTCTGGCTAGAATTTTCAGAGGGGCATGAAAAATTGATTTTAGGTGTGATATACCGTCCCCCAAACTCAGATAGGGACCAAGGGAGACTACTATGGGAGGAAATTGTTAAGGCCACAATGCACGATAACGTAGTTATTCTGGGTGACTTCAACTTTAGTCAAATTGATTGGAATTTTTTGACTGGGAATTTAGAATCTAACGACTTCTTAGAAGTAGTTCAAGATTGTTTTTTGAAGCAGTTTGTGACAGAACCTACAAGGGGAAATAACCTGCTTGACTTAGTTCTGGCAAACAAGGAAACCCTTGTTAATAATTTAGAAATTACAGAGGAACTCGGCGCAAGCGACCACAAATCAATTACCTTTGGCATTTAATGGTAGTTTCATAGTAGGAATAACTCAGTAACGGTCCCAGATTTTCGCTTAGCAGATTACAATGGACTTAGAGAACACTTATCATCTGTGGACTGGGGTAATGAAGAGAGCTATCAATATGACAGTTTTCTGAACACTATACATGCTGCCCAAAGAACATTTATCCCATATAAAGAAATTAGATCGAATAGAAATGACCCAAAATGGATGAATAATAGGCTCAAATATCTTTTAGGGCAGAAGAAAGGAATTTATAGGCACATAAAAAGAGGTGAGGGTCATCTTATAAATCAGTATACTGACATTAAGAGGGACGTTAAAAAGGGGATAAGAAAAGCTAAACGGGACTATGAAATTAAAGTTGCTAGGGATTCGAAAACTAACCCAAAAAGTTTTTTCCATGTGTATAGAACAAAAGTTAGAGATAAGATAGGTCCCCTTAAAAATAATTATGGGTATCTTACTGACAAAGAGAATGATATGTGCACTATTTTTAATAATTATTTTCTCTCGGTTTTCACTCAGGAAGACACTAATAATATCCCAAGAATTAGGTATTTTAGTGGGCCTGAAGAAGATAAGTTATGTAGTATCACAGTCACTAGCAAAATGGTTATCAAACAGATAGAACCAAAATAAATCGCCAGGCCCTGATGAACTTTTTTCAAGGGTTCTTAAGGAATGCAAAATGGAACTCTGTGAACCCTTAACTAACATTTTTAACCTATCTCTTCAAACAGGTGTAGTGTCTGATACGTGGAAGATGGCTAATGTAATTCCTATTTTTAAAGCAGGGGACAAGTCGTTACCATCAAATTACCGCCTAATAAGTCTAATATCAATTGTAGGCAAATTATTAGAGTCGATTATAGCTGATAACATAAGAAGCCATCTCGATAGGCATAATTTGATTAATGATACTCAACATGGATTCACCAGGGGCCGTTCCTGCCTAACTAATTTATTAACTTTTTCAGTAAGGCTTTGAGGCAGTTGATCATGATAAAGAATTCGATATTGTTTATTTGGATTTAGTAAGGCTTTTGATAGAGTACCACATCAGAGACTGTTAAAGAAAGTGGCTGCTCACGGCATTGGGGGTAAAGTGTTTTCATGGATCGAGTCATGGCTCACCAATAGGAAGCAGAGGGTGTAAATTAGACACATATGCAACACTTGGGTATCTTTTTGAGGAATCGTTCACACAGTGGCTTCATCAGTACATACAAAGGAGAATCGTGAAGAACAGGAGGAGTATGAGGTGGTCAGTCTCTCAATCTTGAGTCGATGTTGTCAGTCCATCGACTCAAGATTGAGGGACTGACCACCTCATACTCCTCCTGTTCTTCACGATTCTCCTTGTATGGACTGATGAAGCCACTGTGGCAAACGTTTCCTCAATAAAGATACCCAAGTGTTGCATATGTGTCTAATTTACAACTCGTCGGTTCTCTGAACCATTCATTTACAAGCAGAGGGTGTGCATAAATGGGGTTAAATCGGAGTGGGGATCTGTAACAAGTGAGCTCCACAGGATCGGTTTTGGGCCCGTTGTTGTTTATAATATTTATAAATGACCTTGACGAGGGAATTACTAGTGATATGAGCAAATTCGCTGATGACACGAAGATAGGTAGGAAATCGATTCAGACGTAGATGTCACGGAACTTCAGGAGATTTAGACAAACTCATTCCTGGTCAGAAAATGGCAGATGCAGTTCAATGTAGATAAATGCAAAGTTCTAAAGCTCGGGAATGTTCATAACCCTAGCACCTACCAGCTTAATAATGTTGAACTCAGCCGTACAGAATGCGAAAAGGATTTGGGGGTTATGGTAAGCAGCAACTCAAACCAAGTCAGCAATGCCTAGCGTAAGAAATAAAGCAAATAGATTAATGGGATTTATATCAAGAGTGTAAGCAACAGAAGTCCAGCGGTTATATTACAGCTTTATACATCATTAGTAAGGCCTCACCTAGATTATGCAGCTCAGTTCTGGTCTCCATTTTACAGAATGGATATAAATTCGTTAGAAAACATTCAGCAACGAATGACAAAGTTAATTCATAGCATTAGAAATCTTCCGTATGAAGAAAGATTGAAGACCCTTAAATTACATTCACTTGTAAGACGAAGAATGAGGGGAGACATGATCGAGGTATATAAGTGGAAGATAGGTATTAATAAGGGGGATATAAATAAGGTCTTGAGGATATCTCTCGAAGAGAGAACCCGCAATAATGGATTCAAATTGGATAAGTTTAGATTTAGAAAGGATATAGGAAAATATTGGTTTGGAAATAGGGTAGTTGATGAGTGGAACAGTCTGCCTAGTAGGGTCATTGAAGCTAGGACCTTGAGTAGTTTCAAATTTAGGTTGGATAAATACATGAGTGAGAGGGGTTAGATTTGAGTGGGACTCGCACTTGAGTTAATAGAATCTTCAAAGCTTATTTCTTTGGTAGAATTGAAAATTAGGTTGGGCAATTATTCTGTTAGTGGGATGGATTGTGAAGGACCTGCCTAGTATGGGCCAACAGGCCTGCTGCAGTGTTCCTCCTTTCTTATGTTCTTATGCTCTTATTCTGTAATATGGAGACCAGAACTGAGAACATAAGAACACAAGAACATAAGAAAGGAGGAACACTGCAGCAGGCTTGCTGGCCCACACTAGGCAGGTCCTTGGAAATAAATGGTATAAAATACTGACACAATGGAAAAATAAACACATAAGCAGTATAATGTGATCCTTTATTGACAGGCAGGTCCTTCACAATCCGTCCCAACAGAACACTCGCTCAACCCAATCTTCAATGCTACCCAAGAAATAAGCGAGTCCCAATCAAATCCAACCCCTCTCACTCATGAACTTATCCAACCTAAATTTGAAACAACCCAACGTCCTAGCTTCAATAACCCTACTAGGCAGACTGTTCCACTCATCAACTACCCTATTTCCAAAACCAATACTTTCCTATATCCTTTCTAAATCTAAACTTATCTAACTTGAATCCATTATTGGGTTCTCTTGGAGAGATATCCTCAAGACCTTATTTATATTCCCTTTGTTAATACCCATTTTCCACTTGTATACCTCGATCATGTCTCCCCTCATTCTACGTCTTACAAGTGAATGTAATTTAAGGGTCTTCAATCTTTCTTCGTAAGGAAGATTTCTAGTGCTATGTATTAATTTAGTCATTCTACGCTGAATGTTTTCTAACAAATTTATGTCCATTCTGTAATATGGAGACCAAAACTGAGCTGCGTAATCTAGGTGAGGCCTTACTAATGATGTATAAAGCTGTAATATAACCTCTGGACTTCTGTTGCTAAGACTTCTTGATATAAATCCCAGTAATCTATTTGCCTTATTACGTACGCTTAGGCATTGCTGACTTGGTTTAAGATTGCTGCTTACCATCACCCCAAGTCCTTCTCGCAATCTGTATGGCTAAGTTCTACGTTATTTAACTTATAAGTGCTTGGGTTATGGACACTCCCGAGCTTCAGAACCTTGCATTTATCTACATTGAACTGCATCTGCCACTTTTCTGACCACGAATTAAGTTTGTCTAAATCTTCTTGAAGTTCTATGACATCTATGTTTGAATCAATTATCCTACCTATCTTCGTGTTGTCGGCGAATTTGCTCATATCACTAGTAATTCCCTCGTCAAGGTCATTGATATAATTTATAAATAACAATGGGCCTAAGACTGATCCCTGTAGAACACCACTTGTTACAAGTCCCCATTCAGATTTAACCCCATTGATGCACACTCTCTGCTTCCTATTGGTGAGCCATGACTCGATCCATGACAGCACTTTTACCTCAATGCCATGAGCTGCCACTTTCTTTAACAGTCTCTGGTGCGGTACTCTATCAAAAGCCTTACTTAAGTCTAAATAAACAATATCGAATTCTTTATCGTGATCAACAGCCTCAAAAGCTTTACTGAAGAAGGTTAATAAATTAGATAGGCAGGAACGGCCCCTCGTGAATCCATGCTGAGTATCATTAATCAAATTATGGTTATCTAGATGGCTTCTAATAACATCAGCTATAATTGACTCTAGTAATTTGCCTACAATTGAGGTCAGGATTAATGGGCGGTAATTTGATGGTAGTGACTTGTCCCCTGCTTTAAAAATAGGAATTACATTAGCCATCTTCCACATATCAGACACTACACCTGTTTGAAGAGATAAATTAAAAATGTTAGATATTGGTTCACAGAGTTCCATTTTGCATTCCTTAAGAACCCTTGCAAAAAGCTCATCAGGACCCGGCGATTTATTTTGTTTCAGTCGGTCTAGTTGTTTCATAACCATTTCGCTAGTGACTGTGATATTACATAATTTATCTTCTTCTGGGCCTCTGTAAAAATTAATTACTGGGATATTATTAGTGTCTTCCTGTGTTAAAACCGAGAGAAAATAATTATTAAAAATAGAGCACATATCATTCTCCTTGTCAGTAAGATGCCCAGAGTTATTTTTAAGGGGACCTATCTTATCCCTAACTTTTGTTCTATAAACCTGGAAAAAACTTTTTTGGTTAGTTTTTGAATCCCTAGCAACTTTAATTTCATAGTCCCGTTTAGCTTTTCTTATTCCCTTTTTTAATGTCCCTCTTAATGTCAGTATACTGATTTATAAGATGACCCTTACCTCTTTTTATGTGCCTATAAATTCCTTTCTTCTGCACTAGAAGATACTTGAGCCTATTATTCATCCATTTTGGGTAATTTATACTTGATCTAATTTCTTTATACGCGATAAATGTTCTTTGGGCAGCCTGTATAGTGTTAAGAAAACTGTCATATTGATACCTCTCTTCGTTACCCCAGTCCACAGTTGATAAGTGTTCTCTAAGTCCATTATAATCTGCTAAGCGAAAATCTGGGACCGTTACTGAATTATCCCTACTATCATACATCCATTCAATGCTAAAGGTAATTGACTTGTGGTCGCTTGAGCCGAGTTCCTCTGTAATTTCTAAATTATTAACAAGGGTTTCCTTGCTTGCCAGAACCAAGTCAAGTAGGTTATTTCCCCTTGTAGGTTCTGTTACAAACTGCTTCAAAAAGCAATCCTGAACAACTTCTAAAAAGTTGTTAGATTCTAAATTCCCTGTCAAGAAATTCCAATTAATCTGACTAAAGTTAAAGTCCCCTAGAATTACTACGTTATCGTGCCTTGTGGCCTTAACAATTTCCTCCCAAAGTAGTCTCCCATGTTCCCTATCTAAGTTTGGAGGACGGTAAATCATGCCTAAAATCAATTTTTCACACCTCTTTGAAAATTCTATCCAGACAGACTCTGTATGTGTTATTTCAGACTTAATACCCATTTTTATGCAACAATTTAAATGATCACGGACATAGAGTGCCACCCCACCCCCCTTCCCGATACTTCTGTCTACTTGGAACAATTTAAAACCCTGAATGTGACATTCGGCAGGCAAGTTCCGATTTTTCATATTAAACCATGTCTCAGTTATTGCAAAAACATCAATATTACCCGTACTTGCAACTAATCTCAACTCGTCCATCTTATTCCTAGCACTACGACTATTGGTGTAATATATATTTAGAGACCCTCCTTTCTCTTTACCCTTCCTGCTCATTTCTGTTTTTCCACTATACCTATTACTGTCCTTGTCATCTAGTGTCACTTGCTTTCCACTATCCACCTTATTCTGCCTATTACTAGTTCTCCTAGAACTTATAATATTACTACACTGGGACTTCACTGTTTTCCCCCCAAAACCCATACCACTAACTATTTCTAGTTTAAAGCCCTAACAGCTCCCTCCACTGCAGCTGCCAGTGCCCCCACCCCAGACCTGGATAAGTGAACCCCATCCCTGGCATACATGTCATTTCTGCCATAGAAGAGGTCCCAGTTGTCAATGAATGTTACTGAATTTTCCTTACAGTATTTGTCCAGCCAGCAATTGACACCAATTGCCCTGGACAGCCATTCATTTCCAACTCCTCTCCTTGGCAAAATACCACATATGACAGGGTTCCCACCCTGCTTCCTAATTATGTCTATTGCTGACCTAAACCTGCTAGTCAGGTCCTCACTCCTACGTCTGCCAACATCGTTGCCTCCAGCACTGAGACAGATAATAGGATTGCTCCCATTACCTCTCATGATGTCGTCCAGACGGCTAACAATATCCTCCATCCCAGCCCCAGGAAAGCAAACCCTCTGTCTCCTACTCCTATCAATCAAACAGAAAGCCCTATCCATGTACCTAATCTGGCTGTCCCCAATAACAACAATGTTTTTACCTTCCTTTGTGTCGTTCGTCGTGACGCTCCCAGAAGTCGACTCACATTCATCGGGTAGCACGGAGAATGGGTTCGATGTTTCCACAACATTCTCCTGGGTCATCGTTGTTTCTACCTCTCCACCCGTCCTCTTGAGCCTTAACTTTGTCCCATAGGTTCTAGCCACTGTCCAGGTTCCTTTCTTGGCTTGAGGATTCTCAACAGGAGGATTACTAGGAATCCTCTTGTTTTCCTCAGTCAGTCGCTGTATCTCAAGCTTAGCTACCCTCAGTTCTTCCTTCAGCTGCTGGTAGAGTAGCTCAAGAGAGGACATCTTCTTCAGATTCAGAGAGAGCACACAAGACACGTCTTCACTGAGTTAAGTCAGGTCCACCACTCTTGTTATAAGAACAAATGTAAAAATAGCATTTATTATTTTAGAATAATAATAATTTATAATAATTGATCTGGAGCACTTTAAATGTAATCAGTATTTGTAGGGAAATAATAATAATAATAAATAATAATAATAATTAATAATAAATGCTGTGGAGTGCCCTAAATGTCAGCTACCAAATACTGATAACATTTAAAGTGCTCCAGATCAATTATTATAAATTATTATTATTCTAAAAACAATAAATGCTATTTTTGCATTTGTTCTTATGACAAGAGTGATTTAGGCATGTTTACCCTGATGTAAACATCTCTTATGGTGGCGGTCTGCTTGCTCTCTTACCCCTCATATAATATGGCATATATTATTCATTTCAGCATCTTTATTACAGTTCTAGGGTATTTATCATGTTTCTGATATCAATTTGGAATAAATGTAATAGATAGATATCCTTTATTACTACTATTAGTGTAATTACACAACATTTTATTAGCGCTAAGGCTAACATCCACCACCTATGACGACTCACCAGATACTGAATGTTACTGCTGCCTCTCCCTCCCTCCAATAGCTCCTCCCACTTCGTAACGATGTTAGATGGTGAATTTAATGTATTTTTCTAAACGCTTAACTTGTTGTATGTGTATTTTACTGTTTTATTGTTTTCTGCAATACAGTAGATTCTCATTTAGCACGGTAGTTACGTTCCTGAAAACGTCGTGTTAGATAAAATTCATGTTAAATAAATATAAGAACTAATGGGAAAAATAGGGTTATGTTCCTGGGAGTCCCCAAAAAGCCAAACAAGTTTTTTTTAGACCAACAGATCTTGCAAAAGCTGAAGGCAAATATGTAATTGTAGTTCATTGTCGTGATATATTACTGCTTAAGACTACAAATGCAATAGAAATACAGTGGACCCCCGGTTAACGGCCATAATTCGTTCCAGAATGCTGTTCAAGTGCTGTTACCGAGCGAATTTATTAACTTAAGGAATAATGTAAATTAGAGTAGTCTTTTTGGACCCCCAAACATACACTTACAAAAGCACTTAAAAAAATACACTTACATAAATGTTAGTGTTTGGAGCCGGCCGTTAACCGGGGGTCCACTGTAATAGTATTTCTTACCTTAAATTGTGGGTAATGATGTTTGTGGATGGTTGTGAAGAGAGTGGAGATGGATGGTATGGCCCTACTGGGCTGAGGTGGATGGTTGTTGGTTGTCAGTAGAAGTGGATGGTAGAGGTTCTTGTACTGAAGTTGATGGTTGTATTGCAGTGTGCATAAATTCTGTAATGGATCTCCCTGCATTACATTATACAGCTGACGGTAAGGCATCATCAGCTGGTCTACACCCCATTTCAAAGCACTGCTTCTAGCTTTGTCAGGGTCCTCTTCAGTGAAAAAGTCTGCAACTTTACCAATAATATGGAACTGCTCACGTAACTGTTGCAATGTTAACTGTTTTTCTTCAGGTTCTTCTTCATTTTCTTCTGTTATCTCCCTCCCTTGTATCTGTGCATCGAACTCTGCCAACATTTCCTCTGGACTCCTGTCTTCATCATCATCATCTTCTAAGAGTTCATTCACATCTTCTTCATTCATATCTTCAAAACCATCACCTGGTAATCTCCTTGCCAGCTGAACAATTTCCTGAACCTGACTCTCAAGCAAGGGAAAACCAGAGAAATAATTAACTACAGAAGGCCATAACTTTCCCCAGCCTGCATTTAATGTTGATTGGGGCACTTCATTCCATGCACTTCTAGCATAGCTGATGGCATCTGCAATGTTAAATTTACTTCAGAAGCTTGGTACTGCCAGGTTGGAGTCAGAGTCCATTGATGCAACTAGTTTTTTTATAACTTTTTTTGTGTAGTTACACTTGAATGTCTTAATAACTCCCCGGTCCAGTGGTTGAATCAGAGATGTTGTATTTGGAGGTAAAAATACAACTTTTACATGTGGGGTCACATCCAGCAAAGCTTCTGGATGAGTATGGGAATTATCAAGAATGAAGAGAGCCTTGAATGCAAGGTTCTTTCTGTGCAGGTAAAACTTGACTTCAGGAATAAAGTGATGCTTAAACCAGTCAATAAATATTTCCTCTGTCATCCATGCTGACTGGTTTGACCTCCAAATTACTGGCAAGGTGTTTTTATCCACACCTTTCAAAGCACGAGGATTCTTAGAGTGGTAAATAACCATGGGCTTACACTTGAAATCACCTGACGCATTACCGCAAAGGAGCAAGGTGAAGCAATCTTTTGCTGCCTTGAAGCCCGGTGCACTTTTCTCTTGCTGACTGATATAAGTTCGTGTTGGCATTTTCTTCCAGAAAACACCTGTCTCATCAGCATTAAACACTTGATGTGGCTCATAGCCACCCTCAGAAATAAGTTCCTGAAATTCAGCAGGGAAATTACTTGCTGCTGTATGATCAGCTGAAGCACTTTCACCAGAAAACTTAATATTATGTAACTTATTATGCAACTTAAAGTTCTGGAACCAGCCTGGGCTAAATACACACTCATTTTCAGGCTTTCCTTCCTTATCACACACTGCTTTAAACAACTGTAAGGCCTTTTCCCTAATTAAGAGGAAATTAAGTGGTACACCTTTCTTTTTTTTCTGTTCAATCCACTCAAGCAACAAGTTTTCTGTTTTATTTACTTGTTGGGACCTACGTGTCATTCTTTTCATGAGGTCACATTTTGGGTTATTCATTACACAAGCTCATATATTCGCCTCATTCTTCCATAGGCCCTGACTATATCCACCACACGTGAGCCACTCTTAAGCTTATCTAATATCTCGATTTTCTTTGTAATTCCTAGACTTGAACGCTCAAACCTTTTCTTGTCACTTGCTGGAACACTTGTATGCTTACTGGGTGCCATGATTGCTTGGCAGATTTATCAAAATGCAACAAAAATGACAAAATGTATGTAAATAAACACAGCGAGCTTCCTGATTATTGTGTTGTCCTGCATGCGTATGAACCAAACTGAACGCTGGGAGGGATGCATGGGTGGGTGAGGGTGACGGGGGATGGTAGTAGGACTCCCCCACTGACTCAATGGTTTAACCCACCGCGGGCGACCACGCGCTCAAAATTTTTCCCCTCCTGCCGAACCGTGTAATATTAGTTTTTCGTCGTGTTAGATAAGAATGTGCCGCAATTCTTCAATCGTGCAATACCCATAACGTGCAACACAAATTCGTGCTAAATGAGGGTCTACTGTATATGAGTTATGCAAATTAAAATGAAGTTATGAAGTTGGAGTTTCATTTTTTTTTTCTAATGTATACATATTTAATTCAACATTTGGCATCATTACAAAGTGGGCAGAGCTACAGCAGAGGGAGAAGCAGCAGTGTGTCAGTAACTTGATTCCCCATGACACTTCACAACACTATAAAATATGTATTGTATAATTATACTATTACAGGCCTCCCTCCACAGCCAGCTCATGTCAAAATAACACGTATATACATAGTACATTATTTTACGATGTTTATATGTGTTTTATGATTGTTCAAGGTTCAATAGATTAAGGAAGCAGTATTGTATTATATTTCCCTACAATATATTGGGGCACCAAACATTCGTGATTTTTCAACATTAGCGAGGCTCTTGATCCCCTAACCCTCGCAAATGTTGAGGGAGACCTGTATTACTTATTACCAATCCTCTTTCTACACATAGCTCAATTAACGGTTCCCCATTTACATTTACCCCTGGCACCCCAAATTTACATACTACTCCCTCCACAACATTTTTACCCACTTTAGCATTAAGATCCCCAACCACAAGTACTGTCTCACTTGGTTCAAAACTCCCCACGCACTCAACATTTCCCAAAATCTCTCTCTCTCCTCTACACTTCTCTCTTCTCCAGGTGCATAAACACTTACTATAACCCACTTTTCACATCCGATCTTTATTTTACTCCATTTATAATCCCTCTTTACCTGCCATAACTGATTATTCAACATTATCTCCACTCCTTCTTTAGCTGTAACTCTATTTGAAACCCCTGACCTAATCCCATTTATTTCTTCCCACTGAAACTCTCCTACCCCCCTTCATCTTTGTCTCACTTAAAGCCAGGACATCCAGCTTCTTTTCATTCATAACATCTACAATCATCTCTTTCTTATCATTTGCACAACATCCACGCACATTCAAACATCCCACTTTGACGGTTTTCTTCTTTTTGTTTTTATTAAATCTATACAGGAAAAGGGGTTACTAGCCTATTGTTCCCGGCATTTTAGTTGACTTTTACAACACGCATGGCTTATGGAAGAAAGATTCTTATTCCATTTCCCCATGGATATGAAAGGAAAAACAATAAGAACAAGAACTATTAAGATAAAATCCAAGAAAACTCAGATGAATGTGTATACATAAACATGTATGTGTAGTGTGACCTAAGTGTAAGTAGAAGTAACAAGACATACCTGAAATCTTGCATGTTTATGAGACAGAAAAAAGACACCAGCAATCCTACCATCATGTAAAACAAATACAGGCTTTTGTTTTACACTCACTTGGCAGGATGGTAGTACCTCCCTGGGTGGTTGCTGTCTACCAACCTACTACTATGTATTTATAACCATACTAGACAGACTGTTCCACTCATCAACATAACATAAGAAAGGAGGAACACTGCAGTAGGCCTGTTGGCTTATACTTAGCAGGTCCTTCACAAATCCAACCCACTAACAGAATAAACGCTACCCAAGCAATAAGCTTTGACAATTCTATTTACTCATGTGCAAGTCTAACTCAAATACAACCCCTCTCACTCATGTATTTATCCAACCTAAATTTGAAACTACCCAAGGTTTTTACCTTTGATAGGACCTTGAGTAGCTTCAAAAAGAGATTGGACAAATATATGAGTGGGAAGAGCATGTATGTACAGTGGACCCCCGGTTTTCGTACTGCTCCAAACTCGAACAATTATGTAAGTGTATTTTTGTAAGTGCTTTTGTAAGTGTATTTTTGGGGGTCTAAAAGGACTAATCTAATTTACATTATTCCTTATGGGAACAAATTCATTTTTTAACGGCACTTGAACAGCATTCTGGAACGAATTAATTACAAAAACGTAGTAATTCTTGGCACGATAACATAGTAATTGGGCACGATAACGTAGTAATTCTAGGGGACTTTAACTTTAGTCAGATTGATTGGAATTTCTTGACAGGGAATTTAGAATCTAACGACTTTTTAGAAGTAGTTCAGGATTGCTTTTTGAAGCAGTTTGTGACAGAACCTACAAGGGGAAATGACCTACTTGACTTGGTTCTGGCAAGCAAGGAAACCCTTGTTAATAATTTAGAAATTACAGAGGAACTCTGCTCAAGCGACCACAAGTCAATTACCTTTAGCATTGAATGGATGTATGATAGTAGGGATAATTCAGTAACTGTCCCAGATTTTCGCTTAGCAGATTATAATGGACTTAGAGAACACTTATCAACTGTGGACTGGGGTAACGAAGAGAGGTATCAATATGACAATTTTCTTAACACTATACAGGCTGCCCAAAGAACATTTATCCCATATAAAGAAATTAGATCAAGTAGAAATGACCCAAAATGGATGAATAATAGGCTCAAGTATCTTTTAGGGCAGAAGAAAGGAATTTATAGGCGCATAAAAAGAGGTGAGGGTCATCTTATAAATCAGTATACTGACATTAAGAGGGACGTTAAAAAGGGGATAAGAAAAGCTAAACGGGACTATGAAATTAAAATTGCTAGGGATTCAAAAACTAACCCAAAAAGTTTTTTCCAGGTTTATAGAACAAAAGTTAGGGATAAGATAGGTCCCCTTAAAAATAACTCTGGGCATCTTACTGACAAGGAGAATGATATGTGCTCTATTTTTAATAATTATTTTCTCTCGGTTTTAACACAGGAAGACACTAATAATATCCCAGAAATTAATTTTTACAGAGGCCCAGAGGAAGATAAATTATGTAATATCACAGTCACTAGCGAAATGGTTATGAAACAACTAGACCGACTGAAACAAAATAAATCGCCGGGTCCTGATGAGCTTTTTGCAAGGGTTCTTAACCCTTTGGGGGTCGACAGGCCTTCTCAGGAAAGTGTTCCTGGGGTCGAAATTTTTTTGGAAAAAAAAAATTATTTTTTTCTTATGAAATGATAGAGAATCTTTTCCCGATCATAACGCCACCAAAATTATGAAATTTGATCGAAAACTAACGGAATTATGCTTTCGCGAAGTTTGCGGTAGCCATGACACTTACGCATCGGCGATTTTGCCCACTTTGAGCCCTATTTCCGACAAATTCCAATGTTTCAGTCTCCTAAAATTATAGCTATTTCGCTAGAACTCCATTTCTTCTATCGATTGAGTACAAGAAACCGCCTATTTACCAATTTCATCTACCCAAAATAGTGGTCAGAAAATGGCAATTTTCCAATTTCACACAAATTTCAAACGATGCCAATTTCAAAATAGGGTCCAGAGTACACAAGGCAGACATTCCTGGCACTAAAATAACATGTTCTCTGTTCATTAGTCACGTCTCCAGGTCCCTGTTCCATTACTTTTGCTTTTCATTTTGAATTTTTATTCTCACAAAAAATAGAAGATTTACTGTTATGAATACAACTGCGTCATTGTAAAAATGGTATAAATAATATCAGAGCACTTGTGCATGAATATAAGACTCGCCAGTTGATGTGTATTGGAGGCATGGTGTGATTTGTTTACTCTTGAACATCGTCAAAATCGAACATTTTCGCTACTTTGAGCTCAATTTCAAGGTACTTGTCATTGTCATACCAATCAAAATCATCCTTATTTCTGTAATATATCTTCCATTCTATCAAATGAGACCAAGAAAACGAGAATACATCAATAAAAACCATACGAAAATCGACTGCAAAATCGCTGTTTTAATCGAAAAAAACGGTCAGAGTTTTTTTTTCTCTCATTATGCAGTGTGTACTGCAGGATTTTTTTTATACTGCGCACACTGACCACACAGACCCATTCTTTCATATGTATGCCTACCAGACGTTTTCTGCTTAAATTGAGGCCGCTAGAATTTGGGCGTACTAGTACGGCACCAACCCCTGCTCGTAAAACGTACTAGTACGGCACCGACCCCCAAAGGGTTAAGGAATGCAAAATGGAACTCTGTGAACCAATATCTAACATTTTTAATTTATCTCTTCAAACAGGTGTAGTGTCTGATATGTGGAAGATGGCTAATGTAATTCCTATTTTTAAAGCAGGGGACAAGTCACTACCATCAAATTACCGCCCAACAAGCCTGACCTCAATTGTAGGCCAATTACTAGAGTCAATTATAGCTGATATTATTAGAAGCCATCTAGATAACCATAATTTGATTAATGATACTCAGCATGGATTCACGAGGGGCCGTTCCTGCCTATCTAATTTATTAACCTTCTTCAGTAAAGCTTTTGAGGCTGTTGATCACGATAAAGAATTCAATATTGTTTATTTAGACTTTAGTAAGGCTTTTGATAGAGTACCGCACCAGAGACTGTTAAAGAAAGTGGCAGCTCATGGCATTGGGGGAAAAGTGCTGTCATGGATCGAGTCATGGCTCACCAATAGGAAGCAGAGAGTGTGCATAAATGGGGTTAAATCCGAATGGGGACTTGTAACAAGTGGTGTTCCACAGGGATCAGTCTTAGGCACATTGTTATTTATAATATATATCAATGACCTTGACGAGGGAATTACTAGTGATATGAGCAAATTCGCCGATGACACGAAGATAGGTAGGATAATTGATTCAAACATAGATGTCATAGAACTTCAGGAAGATTTAGACAAACTTAATTCGTGGTCAGAAAAGTGGCAGATGCAGTTCAATGTAGATAAATGCAAGGTTCTGAAGCTCGGGAGTGTCCATAACCCAAGCACTTATAAGTTAAATAACGTAGTTGACTTTTACAACACGCATGGCTTATGGAAGAAAGATTCTTATTCCATTTCCACTATCACCCCCAAGAAGGACTTGGGGGTGATAGTGAGCAGCAGCCTTAAACCAAGACAGCAATGCCTAAGCGTGCGTAATAAGGCAAATAGATTACTGGGATTTATATCAAGAAGTGTTAGCAACAGAAGTCCAGAGGTTATATTACAGCTTTATACATCATTAGTAAGGCCTCACCTAGATTACGCAGCTCAGTTTTGTTCTCCATATTACAGAATGGACATAAATTCGTTAGAAAACATTCAGCGTAGAATGACTAAATTAATACATAGCATTAGAAATCTTCGTTACGAAGAAAGATTGAAGTCCCTTAAATTACATTCACTTGTAAGACGTAGAATGAGGGGAGACATGATCGAGATATTCAAGTGGAAAATGGGTATTAACAAAGGGGATATAAATAAGGTCTTGAGGATATCTCTCCAAGAGAGAACCTGCAATAATGGATTCAAGTTAGATAAGTTTAGATTTAGAAAGGATATAGGAAAGTATTGGTTTGGAAATAGGGTAGTTGATGAGTGGAACAGTCTGCCTAGTAGGGTTATTGAAGCTAGGACCTTGGGTAGTTTCAAATTTAGGTTGGATAAATTCATGAGTGAGAGGGGTTGGATTTGAGTGGGACTCGCACATGAGTGAATGGAATTGTCAAAGCTTATTTCTTGGGTAGCATTGAAAATTGGGTTGAGCAAGTGTTCTGTTAGTGGGATGGATTGTGAAGGACTTGCCTAGTATGGGCCAACAGGCCTGCTGCAGTGTTCCTCCTTTCTTATGTTCTTATGTAAAAACCAGGGGTCCACTGTATATACAATACATGTATTTTACAATGTTTTCATGTGTTTTATGATTGTTCATGGTTCAATAGGTTAAGTAAGCAGTATTGTTAGGCTAAGTAAATGCTATTATTATATTTCCCTACAATATATTTGTGCACCAAACATTCGCGAGGCTCTTGATCCCCAGACCCTCACGAATGTAGAGGGAGACCTGTATACACAAATAACCCACACTTAGAAGAGAGGAGCTTACGATGACACCAACAATGCTCTTTTCTGTCATGTCAGAGATCACAGTCATCCTACTTATTGGTCTTCTGCTGAAACTGTCTACCCTACGTCCAACTTTCACAGTCGCCGTCTGGTTGATTCCTCCCTTATACACAACTTTCCTTGTATGAACCTTAGTCCTGGCTTTGTCTGTATAGATGCTTTCCTTTCCCATTACATTGTTAAATGCTTCAAACTTCAGAACACCCATGACTTAACCTGATTCTCTTTTTTTCCCCTTCTCCCTCTTCCCCTTTCCTCTTTCTCCTCTGGGTTTTCTTTCTTTTTCCTTGTATTTGTCCTTCATTATTATTTCTTACCCCCTCTGTGTTCTTGCCACTACCCTCTGTGGGCCGCTAGCTCCCTTGCAGTGCTCCTCTTTCTTAGTATATGACTGACTCCACTACTACTACCACTATTCTCCTCCACCACTTCCTCTCTTGTTCCCGTCCCTGTCTGCTGGCCTCTATGTATATACAGTAGACCCTCATTTAGCATGGTAGTTACGGTCCTGAAAACATCGTGTTAGGTAAAATCGTGTTAGATAATTAGAAGAACTTATGGGAAAAATAGGGTTATGTTCCTGGGAGTCCCCAAAAAGCCAAACAAGTTTTTTTTAGACTAACAGATCTTGCAAAAATTGAAGGCGAATATGTAATTGTAGTTCATTGTCATGATTTATTACTGCTTAAGACTACAAATGCAATATAAATACTAGTATTTCTTACCTAAAATTGTGGGTAATGATATTTGTAGATGATTGTAAAGAGAGTGGAGAGTTATGCTGTAGCCCTACTGGGCTGAGGTGGATGGTAGAGGTTCTGGTACTGAAGTCGATGGTTGTACTAGTGTCTAACATTAAGTCATTCAGTCAGTCAAGTCATTCAGTAAGTTAGTCAAGTCATTCAGTAAGTCAGTCAAGTGATTCAGTCAGTCAGTCAAGTGATTCAGTCAAGTCAGTGAGTCATTCAGTCAAGTCAGTAAGTCATTCAGTCAAGTCAGTAAGTCATTCAGTC
>WNWK01028720.1:0-25095 GCA_009830355.1 Cherax destructor | reverse complement strand
CAACAGTGGCACTTCTCCGCTCCATGGAATATTACCCCATTCCAAACTACCATCCCTCCATTTTCCCCCAAACTACTTCTTAAATCACAACCAAAGCTTCGCCTTGAAGCCAAACATGATGCCTTAAGCTGTATTGATAATTTAGCCAAACAGCACACTCTCTCACAAATTATTTACGTTGATGGTTCTGTTCACCAATCCACTGGTGCAGCTGGTAGTGCTGCTGTTGTCACACAGAGTGATGGCTCTCTTAAAGAAATTGGAGCACGCATCAATAACTGGGCCTCTACCCTTCAGACAGAACTGTTTGCCATACTCCTTGCACTCAAATGCGTCCATGTATCTAAGGTTGACTCTCTAATTGTAACTGATTCTCTGTCATCCATATATGCTCTCAACTCATCAAGTATAACTTGTAGCATGCTTGTGTCAGAAGCCAGACACAGGTATGGTAGGATTGTGGATAGTAGAGTCAGAGTGCACATGCTGTGGATTCCATCTCACATTGGTCTTCAGATGCATGATAGAACTGATAAATTGGCTAAGTTTTATGCTTTCAAAGAGGGGGTAGATTACAATCTTGGCTTGTCAGTTAGCAGTTTGAGAACAATAATACGAAAAGAACTTCAACTGAATTTTATTGACTAAAAACTCAGGGAGATTGACACCAGTCAGTCCATCTATCATCATTCTATCATGCAGGAGGAGCCACATGTCTATGGTGCATCCAACAAAATAAGCAGACTCTTGGATGTCACCACTACCCGCCTCCGGCTGGGTTACAAGTATCATTGGCAGGTTAAATCACCACCACCAGATGTAGACCAAACAAAATGTAAACTTTTTCAGTTGGATTATTGTCACACCCTGCGTCATTATGTACTGGAGTGCGACAAAATTAATGAATTCAGAGACAACTCACTCAGAAATGTTCAAGATATGTCAAAGTATTTTATCCACAGTGGTATATTACAGACCATTCTGGAAAAATACCCTGACTTTGCTCCCTGTAAATAAAGCATTGTCACTTGTGTGTGTGTGTGTGTGCGTGTTGATTGCCATTTTGTCCTATGCACATGTCGATTGAAGGCTGGGCCTGTTGTGTGTGCGTGTATGTATATATGTGTGTGTATGTGTATGTGTGTGTATGTGTATATGTAAGTGTGTATGTATATGTGTGTGTGTGTGACCCAACAATAAAATTTGCACCAAGAACTCATTACAGTTGTGACCGGGTGTAGACTAGTGAATTGTTCATTGCTTTATAATTTGTTCATGATTGTAACCATGTATAAACGTAAGTAAGTAAATTTACTTACATGTTTCATTACCTTTGTAACTTGTGAGTTCATTACCTTTGTAGCTTGTTAGTTCATTACCTTTGTAACTTGCTCAGCTATCAAAACTTTGGGGTCCAGTCCCTGGACCCATTATGTACCTCTGTAATCTTTTGACTACCGCCCACAGGATGGGTTAAATGTCAGCAGGCCACTCTTTTAGACTAGAAGAAGCTGAGTTAAATCTGATTTTCTCAATATAATAGGTTATAAATACACACATTTAACCCTTTCAGGGTTATTGACGTACTAGTACAGCTTACGCCCTGGGGTTATTGACGTACTAGTACGCCTAAATTCTAGCGCCCTCAAATTAAGCAGAAACAGGCTGTTAGGCCTAGATGTGATAGAATGGGTCTGTGCGGTCAGTGTGCGCAGTATAAAAAAATTCATGCACCACACAGTGCATAATGAGGAAAAAAAAACTGACCGTGTTTTTGGTTTAAAACAGCGACTTTGCAGTCTATTTTCGTATGGTATTTATTGATGTATTCTCGTTTTCTTAGTCTCATTTGATAGACTGGAAGATATATTATAGAAATAGAGATGATTTTGATTGGTTTGACAAAGACAAGTACCTTGAAATTGAGCTCAAAGTAGCGAAAATGTTCGATTTTTGACGATGTTCAAGAGTAAACAAATCACACCATGCATCCAATACACATCAACTGGCGAGTCTAATATTCATGCACAAGTGCTCTAATATTATTTATACCATTTATACAATGATGCAGTTGTATACATAACAGTAAATCTTCTATTTTTTTTGTGAGAATAAAAATTCAAAATGAAAAGCAAAAGTAATGCAATAGGGGCCTGGAAACGTGACTAATGAACAGAGAAGACGTTATTTTAGTGCCAGGAATGTCTGCCTTGTTTATTCTGGACCCTATTTTGAAATTGGCATCGTTTGAAATTTGTGTGAAATTGGCCAAATTGCCATTTTCTGACCACTATTTTGGGTAGTTGTAATAGGTAAATAGGCGGTTTCTTGTACTAAGTCGATAGAAGAAATGGAGTTCTAGCGAAATAGCTATAATTTTAGTTGCCTGAAAAATTGGAATTTGCCGAAAATAGGGCTCAAACTGGGCGAAATCGCCGATGCGTAAGTGTCATGGCTGCCGCTAACTTCGCGAAAGCATAATTCCGTTAGTTTTCGATCAAATTTCATAATTTTTGTGGCGTTATGATCGGAAAAAGATTCTCTATCATTTCGTAGGAAAATATATTTTTTTTTTTTAAATTCTTGGACCCTGAGAACGAGTTTCGGAGACCCCCCTTGGACCCTGAAAGGGTTAAATAAGTAGTTTATAAAGTTGCATGTCTCATTGTAAGTAAATAAGATGTTTGTGAGGAAAATAATTATTGTGGTAGCTAGGGAATTGTGCTTGTTGACATTCATTTGTTTGTTGTGCTTGTTGAAACTCTTTAGTCTGAGTGGGAGGAGCCTGGTTAGACCCCTCCCTCTCTCTCACTCTCCTGAACGTCTTCAAGCTGGTAGGATGCAATGGTTTTTTATCTTTCTGGGCAAAATGCATGTGCCAGAGGTAAGGAATGTATATCTGGATTGATGTTACCATCATGGCCTGTGGTTTGCAATGTGTTAAGACACTGAGAGTAAAAGAAAGGCTGAGAAAAAGAGGGTTAAATATGGCATGTGAGCCATGTGACTTGAAGATGCTAGTAACATGTGACTGCTATGAGTCATGTTATGACTAAGATCTAACTAGTGTAAATATATACAGTGGACCCCCGGTTAACGATGGTCTCCAAACTCGCCCTTTTATTTAAGTTTATTTTTGTAAGTGCTTTTGTAAGTGTAGTTTTGGGGGTCTAAAAGGACTAATCTAATTTACATTATTCCTTATGAGAATAAATTCATTCGGTAATGGCACTTGAACAGCATTCTTGAACGAAAAAATATCGTTAACCGAGGGTCCACTGTATTTAAATAGTGTATCTCTGAATATATGATATTTTTGGTAATTGTGGTTTAAATAACCCATGGAGAGGACTGGTGAAGATTTTCAGATGCAGCAGCTAATCATGAATGTAAGTATTCACCCTAGACAATAAGCCATTAATTTAACCCCCACACTAGTACATGTAGAACCTTGATGATAAAGTAAGGGAAAATAACATAACAACCACCCATCAATTAAAAAGGGTTATATTGGCACATATCAAGTGACAGGAACCAGTAATAGTGGTTCCACACATCAAGACAGGAAGAACAAACACCCCAGTGAGGGTAACCCGTGGGGGGGGGGGTAAACTGTCGAGCCAAGAGAAGAGAAATTGTCTCTTCTGTAATGAAACCCATTACACCAAACTTTGCGTTACTTATAATTCTTGGGATGCGAAAGTGAGGAGATTGGATGAACTTGACCGGTGTATTCGATGTCTAGGCAATCATAATGTAAGGGATTGCCAGACTAAACTGAATAATTGTCAGCAATGCAATAAGGGAAGGCACCACATAGTCATGTGTAAGGGTGAGTATAATCTCAGTAATGGTGACTGTAATGGTAAGGATAATCACCCTGACACTACAGTTACGCATGTAAAGCTTGCAGCTAACGTTAGTAATGATGGTTTAGCTGAAGTTGCATTACCCGTGTTGGACGTGACAATTAAGGATAAACGGCATAACGCCAAGAGAGTAACAGCGTTGTTAGATCAGGGATCTCAGCGTACTTTCATAAAGCGCAGTTGCCTTAATGAGATGAAAGTACGAAGGGGGGATCCTACCACCTTAAAATTATCTGGTTTTCTCTCAGATAAAAGGGCCCAGTCGTATGACACAGTTTACATAAATGTCGGTCTGGGTTGAGAGAAAATCTGGGTTAATGCAGTAGTCGTGGATAGACTACCAGAGAAAATCTCCACCGTAGGGCTTAATGCCGCTGCGCAGAGACTCTCCCAGAATAATGTGAAACTGGCACCCTCTGTAGTCAATAATGACTCGGTGGGACCAATAAGTGTTTTGATAGGCAGTGACTATTATGCCACCTTCGTGAAGGGTATGACGAAGAAATGTGGTGTCACTCTTCTCAACACTGGTGCAGGCCATGTAATTTATGGCAAAATTCCGAGCAGTAATGAATGACTGGAGGAAGCCATAAATACAGTCACGGTGTGTCTTACTCATGGAACGTCACCCCAGTGTAAATATTCTGCTATAGAGAATGCTGTTGAACCAGTGCATAAATTGTGGGAACTGGACAGTATTGGGATTAATGTAAATGAAGAAATTCCAGATGATTCCTTTACTCAGGGACAATACCTGAAGGTTGTTAAATTTGAGTCTGGACAATACTGGGTGCAACTCCCATGGAAGCTGAACCATCCAGAATTACCTACTAATTACCGGATGGTGTATGGACAATTAAAGGCCCAGCTCCACGAACTGAGTAAGACACCAGAATTGTTGACTGCTTATAATGGGATAATTAATGAACAGTTAATAAATCAGTTTACAGAGGAGGTACCTCCTGAGCAAGCCAAGATTCATAGCCACTACTTGCCACATCACGGAGTGAAGAAGGATTCGAAAACCACTACTTTGAGGATTGTGTTTAATTGTAGTGCCAAGGGTAGTAAAAATGTACCTAGCCTGAATGATTGTTTAACCCTTTCAGGGTCAAAGGCCATTTTTGGAATGGGTGTGCCAGTGTCCAAGAATTAAAAAAAAAAAATCTTATTTTTCTTATGAAATGGTAGAGAATCTTTTTCTGAAGGTAATAAAACAAAAAGTACGAAACTTGATTAAAAATTGATGAAATTATTCTCTCGCGAATTTTGATGTGTCAGCGATATTTACGCATCGGCGATTTTGCCAACTTTGACTATCATTTTAGGCCAATTACATTATTCCAGTCGATCAAATTCTTAGCTATTTCACTAGTATTAGTTCTATTCTATCGATTGAGCTCAAGAAATCGCCCAGTCACATGTTTCAACTACAAAATAAAGTGATTGGAAATTGGTAATTTAGCCAATTTAACTCAAAGTTCAAAATATTTCAATTTCAAAATAGGGTGCATAATAAACAATGCAGGCATTCCTAGCACTAAACTAACATTTCCTCTGTTCATTAGGTACGTTTTCAGTCTTTACAAATGAATTCCATTTTGATTTTTTATTCACATAATGAATTTTTATTCAAACCAAACAATGGAAGATTTGCTGTTATGCAATATTGTAATAATTGTACAAATAATATCACCACATTTGTGAATGTATATTAGACCCACCAGCTGGCGCGTATTAGACGTGTGAGGTAATTTGTTTACTCTTGAACATAGGATAAAATTTAACATTTCCTCTATTTTGAGCTCAGTTTCAAGCCATCTGCAGTACTAAAACCAATCAAAATCATCTCTATATCTGTAATATATCTTCCATTCTATCAAATGAGACCAAGAAATCGCAAATGCAACTAAACTAAGTATACGAAAAACCACTGCAAAGTCGCTGTTTTAATCGAAAATTGCCGGTTTCAGTTTTTTTTCTCTCATTATGCACTGTGTGCTGCAGGATTTGTTTTATGTGGTGCACACTTACCAAATAGATTTATTCTCTCATATCTAAGCTCAAATTTGCCGCTCAAAGCTTATCTGAGTGAATTGAGCTCATGACGTAGAACTACGGTTTGGACCCTGAACTCAAAGCCGTAGACCTACGGCACGGACCCTTAAAGGGTTAATGACAGGTCCATCGCTGACGGAAAAATTGGGAGATACAGTAGAGCCCCACTTATACGGCAGGTTAGGTTCCAGGCTAGTGCCTTAAAGTAGACATCGCCGAAAAGCAGAACGCAATTTTTTTCCACTTCTAAATACATATAAATGCCAGACAACAAGCTTACACTAACTTATATTAAGTTAGCAATAGCACTAGGCATTAAAAAAACACAATAAAAAGTAAGATACACACAGAGTACACTTATTACTTACCTTAAAGTATTAACATTGATGTATGAAAGGTGAGTGGCAGGGTATTGTCTAAAACAAATAAAACATTAAAAGGAATTTTCTTTTCCTTGCATTAAGCCTCAACTGTAGGCTTAAAATAGTCTGTGAACCAATTTATGAAAAGATCAGTAGTCATCCAAGCTTTTGAATTGGATTTATAATAAACAGGGAGGCTACCTTTTGCATAGTTCTTTAGGGCCCTAGGATTCTCTGAGTGATAAATTATCATAGGTTTAAACTTGCAATCCCCAGCAGCATTAGCTCCTAGCAAGAGTGTTAGCTGGACACTCTTGGGTTATCCTGGGTTCTCTACACATATGCTGCTATATGTAACTGTATTTGATGGCTATCTCAGCAATCAACATATACCTTGTTAGTAAGTTTATTCAGGTATACACAAATACAGTTACATAGATTATCATACATAGCAAATATGCGTAGACAACCCAGGATAACCCAAAAAAGTCAGTTCACTGAGTTTAATCATTTCTAACTTGGCACTTAAAGTAAGAGGCTTACGACTCCTCTTTTTATCACAACTAAGCTTAGACGCCATAGTCAATGAGAGCCAACTAGTAAACGAAAGAGTAAACGAGAGAGAGAACGAGATACGGAGTTCAGACAAGGTAAAAAAACAAACTGAACAGGTAGTGGGCGATCACTCGGTCAGGCGAAATGAATGCGATTAATACGTGTCCACATTTAGTTCATTCACATACGTTTGTAAGAGTTTGTGAGACTTTTACCTCAAAATATTTTTTTTTATTATAATAATAATTACCTCACAATACAAATACTCTTACATTGTGTACAAGTTAGTACAAAATAAACAAACAGCAACACTCCCATTCTCATGCAACACACTATTTTTAGAGTTAATGATAGTACAGTGGTACCTCGACTTACGATGCTATCGTCTTACGTTATATTCGATATCCGATACTTATAACGTAAGAAATTTGAATGCGACATCCGATGATTGATTCGTCTTACGACTTTCGTACCGGACCTGTCCGCTTGGCGCCCAGCTGAGCACGCACTCCAGGGAGCGTCAGTGCTATTGTTTACAAGCGAGAGCGACCACCCACCCACACCCACGCATTCATACCAGTATACAGTGGACCCCCGAGTTTCGTAAAAACTTCACTCCTGAAGTCTGCTCAAGTGCCATTACCGAACGAATTTACTCCCTTAAGGAAAAATTTCACGTAGGTTAGTCTATACCTGAATAAACTTACTTACCAGTTTGTGGGAAGGAAAAACAAATTCCCTTTTCCTCAAAGCATGAGGATTCTTAGGCAGTAAATAACCATGGGCTTACACTTGAAATCACCTGATGCATTACCGCAAAGGACCAAGGTGAAGCGATCCTTTGCTGCCTTGAAGCCTGGTGCACTTTTCTCTTGCTGACTGATATAAGTTCGTGTTGGCATTTTCTTCCAGAAAACACTTATCTCGTCAGCATTAAACACTTGATGTGGCCACCCTCAGTAGGACCCCCACTGACTCAATGGTTTAACCCACCGCGGGCGACAGTGCGCTCAAATTTTTTTCCCCTTCCCGCGACCGTGTAATATCATTTTTACGTCGTGTTAGATAATAATGTGCCGCAATTCTTCAATCGTGCAATACCCGTAACGTGCAACATAATCTCGTGCTAAATGACGGTCTACTGTATAAGAATAATAATAATAATAATAGGAATAATAATAAGAAGAATAAGAATAATAATAAGAATAATAATAATAATAAGAATAAGAATAATAATAAGAATAATAATAAGAAAAAGAATAATAAGTTCCCTGGAAGCATGATGTAAGACAAATCAGTCCACTGCTGACAGTGATAAGATAAGTGGTGACATTTGATGAGCTTACACGAGGGTGCAGTGATAAGATAAGGGGTGACATTTGATGAGCATCCCCCTCTGTTTTCACTTTTACACAAACATATCTGTCTGTCAAGCTCTCTGTCTGTCAAGCTCTCTGTCTGTTAAGCTCTCTATCTATCTGTCAAGCTCTCTGTCTATCTGTCCGTCTAGCGTCTAGCTCTCCTGTTTCAGAGAGATCCACTCCTGAACTAACAGGTATTACACACGTCTGGTTCCTGAGCAAGTGAAAATACGTATTTGCCAGTCATGTTTACACATTATATCTACAAGCAGAGTATAGCACTTTGGCTGGATTTTTTGGGTTATCCTAGGAAATTTACACTATGTACAGTGGAACCCCGGCTTACGATGTTATCATCTTACGTTATTTTCGGTAACCGATATTTATAACGTAAGAAATTTGTTTGTGGCTTACGATGTTTGCTTCGTTTACCGACATTCGAACCGGACCTGTCCGCTTGGCGCCCAGCTGAGCGCGTACTCCAGGGAGCGTCAGTGCTATTGTTTACAAGCGAGAGCGACCACCCACCCACACCCACGCATTCATACCAGTATATTGTCATTATTCCACTGCTGTTTTTAGTGCTTGCAACTGCTAAATAAGCTACCATGGGTCCAAGGAAAGATCCTAGTGCTAAGCCTGTGGCAAAGAGGAACAGAAATATATGTACGATAGAAGTGAAGAAGGAGATAATAGAAAAATATGAAAGTGGAGTGCGTATCAGTGAGCTAGCCAGGCTGTATGGTAAACCCTATTCTACCATCGCTACCATTGTGGATAAGAAATATTCAAGTAAAATCAAGGAAGCTGTTGTTGCAAAAGGTGCATCTGTGATCACAAAACAGAGACCACAAGTGCTGGAAAATGTGGAAAGGTTGTTGTTGGTGTGGATCAACGAGAAACAGTTAGCAGGAGATACTGTTTCGGAGGGAATAATATGTGAAAAAGCAAGGCAGTTGCATGATGATCTCCTTAAGAAAATGCCTGCAACGAGTGCTGAAGTGAGCGATTTAAAGCCAGCAGAGGCTGGTTTTACAAATTTAAGAATCGAAGTGGCATACATAGTGTTGTGAGGCATGGTGAGGCAGCCAGTTGTGACAAAAGTGCGGCTGAAAAATATGTGCCTGAATTCCAGGAGTACCTAGAGGCTGAACAATTCCTCCCCAACAAGTGTTTAATTGTGATGAAACAGGCCTGTTTTGGAAGAAAATGCCCAACAGGACCTACATTACTCAGGAGGAAAAGGCACAGCCAGGACATAAGCCTATGAAAGACAGGCTAACTTTGATGCTTTGTGCCAATGCCAGTGGTGATTGCAAAGTGAAGCCTTTACTGGTGTATCTTTTGAAAATCCCCGAGTGTTTGGCAGATGCGGTGTCAGCAAGTCTAACTTGTGTGTGATGTGGAAGTCTAACAAAAAGGCTTGGGTCACAAAGGACATTTTCTTAGATTGGTTCAATGAAGTGTTTGGCCCCAGTGTGAAGAAATATCTATTGGACAATAATTTGCCACTTAAGTGCCTCCTGATAATGGACAATGCTCCTTGTCATCCTCCAAACTTGGTAGAGAAAATTGTGGAGGAGTTTAAATTCATCAAAGTGAAGTTCTTGCCCCTAATACCACTCCTCTCCTCCAGCCCATGGACCAGCAGGTCATTTCCAACTTTAAAAACTCTATACCAAAGCAATGTTTCAAAAGTGCTTTGATGTGACCACAGACATGAACATAACCCTAAGAGAATTTTGGAAAAACATTTCCATATGCTGCATTGTGTACACCTTATAGGTAAGGCTTGGGAGGGAGTGACTACCAGGACTTTGAACTCTGCCTGGAGAAAATTGTGGCCAGACTGTGTCCTAGAGAGGGATTTTGAAGGTTTTGGGGCTGAGCCTCAGAACCCTGAGCCTGAGCCTGAGCCTGTTTTGGAAGAAATTGTGGAATTGGGCAAGTCTTTGGGGTTAGAGGTGAGTGGTGAGGATGTGGAACAGTTGGTGGAGGAGCACAAGGAAGAGCTAACCACTGAAGATCTGCAAGAGCTTCAACAGCAACTGGAACAAGAGAGCAGAGGTCAGGACAATGGTTCAGAGGAGGAGGTGGAGGTGGAACAAAAATGGAAGAATGTGCCTTCTTCAAGGATTAAGGACATTTGTGGAATGTGGAGCAAGGTGCAAGCATTTATGGATGAATATCACCCTAACCATGCTGTTGCAGGCCGTGCTGGCACCTGTACAATGACACAGTGGTGTGTCATTTCAGGGATGTGTTAAAGAATCGCCAGACACAGAGCTCCCCGGACAAATTTGTTGTTAGAAAGAGGTCTAGTGACTCTCAAGCTGGTCCTAGTGGCATTCAAAGAAAAAGGGAAGTAACCCCAGAAAAGAACTTACCACCTGCAGTGTTAATGGAAGGGATTCCCTTCCAAACACTAGCATACTACTCCACCTTCTCCCCTCCTCCCGTCCTCCACACATCAACAACTCTTCAATAAATGTAAGTGACATGTTATTGTACAATATTTGCATGTATTTATGTATTCTTTATTCAATTCTGTATTATTTAATGTCCAAAAGTTCTAAAAAATATTTTATTTAACTACTTTTGGAAGTCTTGGACGGATTAAATTTATTTCCATTATTTCTTATGGGGAAAATTGATTCGTTTTACGATTGTTTCGCTTTAAAATATGCCCTCTCTGACGGATTAATATCGTAAGCCGGGGTACCACTGTATAATTGTATTTGTGTACCTGTGAGACAGAGATAGACAGAGTCAGATAGAAAGAGATAGACAGACAGAAATAGACATAGATACAAACAGACAGGTGGATGAGCCAGCCAGCCAGTCAGCCTGCCAAACACGCATTACACGTTCCAGAATTGTTTCTCTTTACTTAGGGCATAAGTTATAAGACATTCTGAAAGGAGGGTGCACAAATGTTGCACATGGGTTATTATCAAGGTTTTTGATATTTCCTCGACCACTTATGGCCACATCCACCTCAGAGCCACTAAACTCGGGGTCAACATCACTTTCCCCTTAAACTGGGAGAGTTAATACTACATGAAATCAGTGAATCCCAGGTATTTGCCGTGCTGTTCGCTCTAGCTGGCGCTCAATTGAACCGGTGCTCCCACAAGGTACTAAGTGGTCCCAGATTTTTTTAATACAGTGCACACCAAGGGCTAAGACCCATTCTATGCTGACCAGGCATCTCAGGCCAATCGTGCCAAATTTGGAGGCAGGAAAAATAAAACGTAAATAACGTATATATACGTTTGGACCGTTTACGGGTTAAGTGGAAAGTGATGTCGGCAGGCTGGCCGGTTGGCTTGCCAGCTGGGTACCTGATTGGCTGTCTCTATCTCCATCTGTTTGTCTGTCTATCTGTCTCTTTGTCTCTGTCTCTATCTCACAGGAACACATACGTGAATACAAATATACATAGTGTAAATTACCTAGGATAACTCAAAAAATCCAGACAAAGTGCTATACTGTGCTTGTGATCGTGTGTAATACCAGTTGGTTCATGAGCTACTCTCAGAGACAAGCAGACAGAAAGGAGGAGACACACAGGCAGACAGAAAGACATACTGACAGACAGATACAGACAGACAGGTTTGCATAACACAAATAAAGGGAAGCAGTGTAAGCTCGTCAAATGTCACTCACCACTGTCATTAGTGAACTGATAAGAAAAGATAAGACTACGCTCACCCATCATCAAATGTCACCACAGTCATTAGTGGATATAAGATAAGGCAGTGACACACATCTTACATAATGCTTCAAAGGAACTTATTATTATTATTATTTATTATTATTATGCACTATCATTATTATTATTATTATGCACTAATAATAATATTCATACCTATTCATGTGCCTTCTACATACATAAAACTCTACATGCTAATATCAACCCTCAGCTCTAAATTCTCCTCAACAACTTTAATAGGTCCCATGACCACGACACAAGACACAGATCACTATTTGACATACCCAGAGTCCAAACTAACCAATGTAAAAATTCTATGCACATAAAGGGCCCCAGAATCTGGAATTCATTACCAGTAAATATTAAGTTAACCTTGTCGGAAAATCAATTCAAGACTCTTCTCAAAAATCACCTACTCACCCTATACTAAATACTCATACTGTAACAAACTTTCAAACCCAATTTTATTTTACTTAAGATAATCTCAGTTTTATATTGTCATCCTCCTTAACACTTGTTGCAATTTCATATCATCATATTGTCATTTAACCCTTAAACTGTCCACACGTAGATATACGTTCACTCACGTAGCTGACCGAATATTTTGAAAAAAAAAAAAAAAATCATTTTCTTTTTTTTAAATGAAGAGCACATTTTTATAAACAGGATAGGCTAAAAAAATAAAATTTGGGCCAGTACTTACCGAGATATAAGCCCGCCAATTTGGTGCTGGATGCTCACCTGACGGCAGCATCAAGTCCTGCCGCTTGCAGAAGTATTGCCGATATACTTTTTTTCTAGTTTTTATTTTAATTTATATAATTTTTATGTTCTGATAATTACAATTTACAATAGTTCCTGTGATTTCATAGCCAATCTTTGTTCTAACACTAATATTAAGTACTGAAATAGTACTCAAATAGTCACAATCACACCAACAGGTGAACAGTTTCACCTGCCTTGGTCATTTACTATTGTCTATAAATATATACGAAGTATTTATAGGTCCCAGCAATGTTTTAGACATCCAGGAGTATATATGAAACTCCTTGAAGAATAGTGTGTTGACAAGTGTCAGATAACTACTGATAAGGCAGTGACATTGAAGAATGAATGTGTGCAGGGAACCCTTGCTTTTTCACTCTATCTGTCTGTCTGTCTATCTATCTAGCTGTCTATCTATCTGTCTGTCTATCTATCTGTCTGTCTCTGTCTGTCTGTCTATCTATCTGTCTGTCTCTGTCTGTCTGTCTATCTATCTGTCTATCTGTCTGTATCTGTCTAGCTCTGCTTATCTGTCTTTCTGTCTGCCTGGAGTATATGAAACTTCTTGAAGAATGGTGTGTTGACAAGTGTCAGATAACTCTTGACAGCCCAGTGACATTTGATAAATGTCAGCAGCGCTGGAGGGAACCCTCCCTTTTTCAATATCTGTCTGTCTGTCTGTCTGTATCTGTCTGTCTATCTATCTGTCTGTTTGTCTAGCTCTGCTTATGTCTGTCTAACTCTGCTTATCTGTCTGCCTGTGTATGTCTTTCTGTCTGCTTGTCTCTGTCTCAGAGTGCGTCTCGTAAGCCAACAGGTATTATACACGATGCAGAAGTGACGATGCGATGCATATTACTTGCCAGGGGTTTCCATGCTTATTATGTATTATATCTACAAGCATTGTATAGCACTTTGCCTGGAATTTTTGGGTTATCCTAGGTAATTTACACTATGTATAATAACTGTACTTATGTGTACATGTGAGAGAGAGACAGAGATATAGGACATATAGATATAGATAGATATATAGACAGACAAAGATATAGACAGACAAAGATATAGACAGACAAAGATATAGACAGACAAAGATATAGACAGACAAAGATATAGACAGACAAAGATATAGACAGACAAAGATATAGACAGACAAAGATATAGACAGACAAAGATATGGACAGATAGAGATATAGACAGATAGAGTTATAGACAGATAGAGACAGCCAGAAACAGCCAACGCCAGCCAGCCTGCCGATTACATAAGAACATAAGAAAGAAGGAACACTGCAGCAGGCCTACTGGCCCATGCAAGGCAAGTCCATGTCACCCCCCAACTTAGACCAATGACCCACCTAGTCAGGTCACATCCTCTGAAGGAAGAAGCATGGCATCAGACATAGTAGCACAAGCTTGTCAGGTCCAACTCACACCCACCCACAGCCACTCATGTATTTATCTAACCTATTTTTACTTTCCTCTTATAAGAGGAGTGTTAATGCGACATAACATCATTGAATCCCTGGTGTTTGCCACACTATTTGCTCTAGCTGGCACTAAATCGAACTGGTGCTCCCACAAGGTACTAAGTGGTCCCCAATTTTTTTAATACTGCGCACACTGAGGGCACAGACCCATTCTCTCATGTCTAGGCGACTCAGGCCTATCGCACTAAATTTGAACAAATGTAAAATAAAACGTAGATGTACGTTCGGTCAGCTACGCTCGTGAATGTATATCTACGTGTGGACAGTTTAAGGGTTAAAATAGTATAGTATCGTCATTTTGTTAATTTGAAATAAAATATATAACTAGAAGAAACTCAATAAATTTCTCTAGTATTGTTATTTTACTAGTATAGCATCAACATATTGTAACTTGAAATAAAATATACAACTAGAAAAAACTCAACCAATTTCGCTAGTATTGTCTTTTAATAGTATGTATAATCATATTGTAATTTGAAATAATATATAACTAGAATAAACTCAATCAATTTCTCTAGTATTATGTACTTAGTGAATAAGTCTTTAGAATAAGCTGCCCCTAATGCCATGGCATGCCAGTGGCTCTCCTTGCATTACAGTTTTATAATTGTAACTACCAATAACTATGTATACTTGTAACTTGCATTGAAATAAAAATATTATTATTATATTATCATTATTATTATCATTTGAGTACAATTTCAGTACCTAATATTAGTGTCAGAACAAAGATTGGCTATGAAATCACAAGAACTACTATAAATTGTAATTATCAGAACATAAAAATTATATAAAATAATATAAAAAAAAAGAGAAAAAAGGTATATCGGCAACAATTCTGCAAGCGGTAGGACTCCTGTTGCTGTCAGGTGAGCATCCAGTGCCAACTTCTCCATCTCATATCTCTGTAAGTACTGACCCTAATTTTTTTTTTTATCCTATAAAAAAATGTGCTCTTTATTTCTATAAAAAATAATTATTTTTTTTTTTTCAAAATATTCGGGGCACTGGGCAAGTGAATGTATATATACGTTTGGACCATTTAAGGGTTAATAATAATAACAACAACAATGAGGAGTTTCAGAGCGCCACCACTAGTTGGCGCAGTGCACTGTTTACCTTGCCGTAGAAGCATTTCTCTTGTGTTTTGCTTGCATTTTGTGCAGTTATTTTGCTAAATTTTTTTCTTCTAACCATGGTGTTACGGCCTCCCATCTAACACGGCTGTTAGGTAGTATACCTGCCGGCCTGTGACGTAATCAAACGTGATGTTTGACTGACGAGCCGGCTGGACCGACAGTGTCAACCAGACTCTCCTACATATAACATTGGAGAGTTCAAGACTCTCGCATACACTACTGGAGTTCGCCAGGCAGACCTGCTTGAGAGTTGCAGACTCTCGCAGTGTGGTGCTGGTGACAAGCCTACAGTGCTCCAGTGCAGAGAGAACTGGAAGCTTTATTCTCTCTAGACTGTGTTACTCGAGAGCAACTCTGTACTTGTGATGTTTGCAAGGCCAAGTACAGTTGATGAGGATACTGTAATGAGGAGAGCGGCAAGTCTGGTCACCAGAATCTACTAGCTTATTCATCATACTGACTGATGTACCTGAGACTATGTACCTGAAAATAGACTATTGTACCTGAAAGTGTGTGACACCGTTAAGATGTGGTGTCTTGTGTGACATTGGTAACAGGTGGTGTCTTGTGTGACACTAAGATGTGGTGTCAGGTATTTAGTGGTGTAGTCAGAGAGAGTTTGTGACGGTGGCACGACACAGGTTGAGTCGTGTATTTGGGGTGTGTCATAACGTGGTGCAAAGGCTTTATTAGAGATTGAGTTCATAATACAGGGGGCGTGCCATGTGGCACAGAGATGGTGTCGTGTGACACAGTGAAGGTGTCTTTTATGGTACAGGAACGGGTGTCGTGGAACCCCGTAGGTGTGCCATAAGACAGAGATAAGGGTGTCTGCAGACACGGTGGAGAAGGCGTATCATGACAAGGTGTGGTAGTGTCCTGTGTGACACGATGACGGCAGCGACTTGACACTGCACCAAGTATATGATTTTGCTTGTGACTTTTATCTTGTAGTACTATGATTTTGTGTATACAGAAAATATTATCTTTTTACACAGATTATTAGATTATGTTTTTTTTTTTTTTTTTTATTAACACATCGGCCGATTCCCACCAAGGCAGGGTGGCCCGAAAAAGAAAAACTTTCATCATCATTCACTCCATCACTGTCTTGCCAGAAGGGTGCTTTACACTACAGTTATAAAACTGCAACATTTACACCCCTCCTTCAGAGTGCTGGCACTGTACTTCCCATCTCCAGAACTCAAGTCCGGCCTGCCGGTTTCCCTGAATCCCTTCATAAATGTTACTTTGCTCACACTCCTACAGCACGTCAAGTATTAAAAACCATATGCCTCCATTCACTCCTATCAAATACGCTCACACATGCTTGCTGGAAATCCAAGCCCCTCGCACACAAAACTTCCTTTACCCCCTCCCTCCAACCTTTCCTAGGCCGACCCCTACCCCGCCTTCCCTCCACTACAGATTTATACACTCTCGAAGTCACTCTGTCTCGTTCCATTCTCTCTACATGTCCAAACCACCTCAACAACCCCTCCTCAGCTTATATGTTTTTATATTAATAATAATATAATATAATAAATATTGAAAATCTGATATTTTACTTAGTATCCTGAACAGTCGTTTATTACAAATGGTTATTTTTTTTGTAATACATGAGTACTAAGAAAGTAAGTGCAAAGGACAGTGCTGAGAGAAAAAAAGAGGATGATGTCTATGGAATTAAAGCCCCAACACAGGAGTGCCAATATTTTGACAAAAAATGTTGCCAATTTTCAAATTTCACGATATTCAAGGGGGACGAATTTCAAGGGTCCACTGTACCTATAACTAAACCCCTTTCTATACAAAGTTCAATCAAAGGGCTCCCATTATCATTTTCACCTGGCATCCCAAACTCACCTACCACACCCTCTCTAAATGTTTCTCCTACTTTAGCATTTAGGTCCCCTACCACAATTACTCTCTCACTTGGTTCAAAAGTTCCTATACATTCGCTTAACATCTCCCAAAATCTCTCTCTCCTCTACACTTCTCTCTTCTCCAGGTGCATACACGCTTATTATGACCTACTTTTCGCATCCGACCCTTATTTTAATAAACATACAGTGGACCCCCGAGTTATGAGCACCTCGGAAATCGTACAATTATGTAAGTTGAATATTGTAAGTGCTTTTGTAAGTGTATTTTTGGGGGTCTGAAATGGACTAACCTACTTGACATTATTCCTTAAGGGAGAAAATTTGTTCGGTAATGGCACTTGAGCAGGCTTCTGAATTGAATTATGCTCGTTACTCAGGGGTCCACTGTAATCTTTGAATTTATACATTTATATTCCCTCTTCTCCTTCCATAACTGATCTTTCAACATTATTGCTACCCCTTCCTTAGCTCTAACTCTCTCAGATACTCCTGACTTAATCCCATTTATTTCTCCCCACTGAAACTTGCCTACCCCCTTCAGCTTTGTTTCACTTAGGGTCAGGTCATCCAACTTCTTTTCATTCATAACATCAGCAATCATCTCTTTCTTATCATCCGCTACTTTTATTCTGCTTTCTTTTATTTTTGAATATTTTATTTTTTCAAGTAACTTTTATGGCCTGTGAGACCAATATAAAGCATATTGTATATATATTCACTTGTATGCTACACAATAACCACACAAACATTGACAGGTGAACATTTTCACCTACCTTAGTCACATACTATTGTCTAGAAATATATACAGTCAACCCTCCGTTTTCATGTATCTCCGTAACCGGTGATTTCAGTTTTCGGGCACTTTTTTCGGGGAAATATTACCTCTGTTTTCAGTGATTACCTCCATTTTCGTTCATGGTACGGAACCTGTCCAGTGCCAGCGCACATACAAAGCCCGCAAGCCCGCCTCCTACGCACCTCCCACGCACATTGTCACGCAGTGTAGCATTATGCTTGAGTGAACATCATCCCACGAGTTCATATAAAACATTTCTTAACAATTCATTGTTTTTGGCCCTTGATTATTGTGTGTGACTACTAAATAAGCAACCAAGGGCCCAAAGAAAGCTCCTAGTGCCAGTTCTTTGGTAAAGAAAGTGAGGAACACCATAGAACAGAAGAAAGAAATAATAGAAAAATATGATAGTGGTGTACGTATTGCCGAGCTCGCCAGGATATACAAAAAGGCCCCATCAACCATCGGTTCCATTGTGGTGAAGAGAAAAGAAATTACTGAAGCTAATGTTGCGAAAGGGGTGAATACGATAACGAAACAGAGATCACAAACAATGGAAAATATGGAGAAATTGTTGTTGGTGTGGATAAACGAAAAACAGCTAGTGGGTGAGAGTGTTGTGCAGTCATTAATTTGTGAAAAAGCAAGGCAGTAACATACTGATCTTGTCAAGAAAATGCCTGGAACCAGTGCTGATGTTGATGAATTTAAGGCCAGCAAAGGCTGGTTTGAAAAATTCAAGAAGAGAAGTGGCATACACAGTGTTGTAAGGCATGGTGAGGGTGTCAGTTTAGACAAACATGCAGCTGAAAAATTGGTGCGTGAATTTAAAGAATATGTAGAGGCTGAAAATTTCAAACCCGAACAAGTGTTTGTGATGATACAGGCCTGTTTTGGAAGAAAATGCCAAGGAGGACCTACATTACTCAGGAGGAAAAGGCACTGCCAGGACACAAGCCTATGAAAGACAGGCTAACTCTTATGTTGTGTGGTAATTGCTAGTGGGGATTTCAAAGTGAAGCCTTTACTCATGTATCACGCTGAAAATCCCAGTGTGTTCAAGAAATACAGTGTTGCCAAGAGTAAATTGTTGATCCTAAGGCATGGGTCACTAGGGAAATTTTCCTGGAATGGTTTAACCCTTTGACTGTTTCGGTCGTATATATACGTCTTACAAGCCAATGTTTCGGACGTATTATTACACGTAAATTCTAGCGGCTTCAAATGAAGCAGGAGAAAGCTGGATGGCCTACATATGAGAGAATGGGTCTGCGTGGTGGGTGTGCGCAGTATGAAAAAAATTGGGGACTCAGTGGTGCATTGTGGGAGCGCCATGTTTGTAGTCCTTGTTCACCATGCCTCGCGGTAAGAAGTACCTCACTCCCGGCGAATTGGAGGTCTTCTCTTCCCAAGTGATAGTTCTAACAGCGATGGAAGTGCCAGTGAAAGTGAATTCCATGGTTTTCAAGAGGGTGTGATCGAAAGCAGTGCCCAGGATAACATAATTAGTGATGAAAACCCAGATGACCCACAACCTTCTACCTCTGGTGCTGGGCCGTCTCATTCACGTTCACCTGTACCAAGACGAAAGAGGAAACTATTTCAACGTGTACAGGACTCTGATGTGAGCAGTGTAAGTGATGATGATAGTGATTTCAAAGTTATTGAAAGCAGTTCTAGTGGCGACAGTGAGGGAGAATATTCTCCAGTGAAGCGGCAGTATGTATGACGCAACATGCGTTCTGGTAGTGTGCCATATGCTATTCAAAGGAAAAGGAGTAAATCTCGTAGTATATCTCTTGACCCTACACCACGAATTGATAGTGAAGATGACGATATTGTTACACTGGGGATGTGTAATGTGCATGGGGCAGCAGGTAGTGGTGGTGGTGTTGGCAGTGGCATGAGTCATGTGGCACCACGAGCATGCCACGCTGCTACCCACGGTGCTAACTCAGCACAGCCACAACCACCCTCAACCACCCCCACACTTCCACAACCTGCACAACCACAACCACCTGTCAATATCCAATACCCACCAGCAGACCACATCTGGGATTGGCAGCAAGGTGACAATTTTGTTCCCAATCCCCATGACTTTGATGAAACACAAAGTGGAATACTGCAAAATTGTACACTTGGGAACAATGCTACTGAACTGGAATGCTTTCAGTTATTCTTCGATGAACCCCTGATGGACATTATTGTCAGAGAAAGCAACACATATTACGAGTACACCATGGCAAACACAATTCTTTCACCAAGGTCAAGGCTACACCAGTGGTAGGACACAACTGTGGCAGAGATGTACCTGTTTTTTGCCACAATAATGCTTATGCCACAAGTGTATAAGCACACTGTCACGACTTACTGGTCGACAGAACGCCTGATTTCAACCCCAGATTTTAGTGATATTATACCAGTGAATCGATTTTTGATACGGTTACGTATGCTACACTTCTCAGACAAAACAAGGCCTGACAGAAACGATAGGTTATATAAGATCAGGAATGTGTTCATGTACCTGAAACAAAAGTGCTGTATGTATTTTTATCCCATCAGGAAGCTTGTTATTGATGAGTCTTTGATTTTGTTCAAAGGCAGACTGTCATTCAAGCAGTATATACCAAGCATAAAGTTATTTGTACTGTGTGATTGCAAAAGTGGTCTGGTTCTGGATATAATTGTGTACACTGGCAGTAATACATTGAGAGATACCACAAAGTTATTGGGTATCTCTGGTGATGTGGTTAGAACAATGATGGAACCATATCTTGGTAAGGGGCATATATTATATACTGATAACTGTTACACAAGCCCTTTACTCAGTGATTTCTTGCGAGTGAACATGACAGACGTGTGTGGCACAGTACAGTGGACCCCCAGAGTTCGTACTGCTCCAAACTCGAACAATTATGTAAGTAAATTTTTGGAAGTGCTTTTGGAAGTGTATTTTTGGGGGTCTAAAAGGACTAATCTAATTTACATTATTCCTTATGGGAACAAATTCGTTCGGTAACGGCACTTGAGCAGCATTCTGGAACGAATTAATGACGAACTCCGGGGGTCCCCTGTACTTGTTTTATGGCCTAGGTCACCTTATTGCCAGTAATATACGGTAACAGAGAAAAACTCACCACAATTGTCAAGGTCGATACAGAAGAGACCTTCCTCAGCACCCAAAAGAAGGCGGTCAGGATCAATGACTGTACCACACACAGCATTTTTTATCAGTGTTACACTACCATCAACAACCTCGTGAGCAGTAAACACCTGTTAAAAAAAAAGTTCATACAAAAATTTAAACGTGTAGTAATATCTAAGGCAGAACGTTCTTCATGACTTTCAGGGTAAATATTTTTTTAAAAATATTGGCTATTTTCCTTTACTAGAAAAACCTTTTATTACGTGATTCAGTGAGAAAGTAGATCACACTTAATGGTCCCTCTTTGCAAGAAACATTATCTGGAATCAAACAGCACTATCGAGTGAAGCTTCACTTGAAATACAGTGCAGTTTTTCATTTAATCAAACAAGCCTAACTTCCCTAAAAAAATTTTTTGTAAAACTGTTTAATGCATTTATAGTTTTATGAATTAACACTTAATAAAATTTTAAATTCCTCCCCAAAAGCTTAGAAAACCTACCAAACCTTGCTAAAATTAGAATAGATTAACTTAATCCCAGCCTACTTATCTTAGTTCAGTCTAAATTTTACTATTATTATTTAACTTACAGTATACATATTATTTCTTGGAGTTATTGCAAATACAAATTTACAGTCTGCTTGTGTAACAAAACAATGGTTAATTTACAAGCAAAAACAAAGAATATGTATATACAGTAGTACCTCGGAACTTGAACTTAATTCGTTCCAGTAAGTTGTTCAAGTGCCGATCTTCGAGTACCAAACAAATTTTTCCCATAAGGAATAATGTAAATTAGATTAATCTGTTTCAGACCTCCAAAAATACACTTACAAAAGCATTTTAACACGAAGTTTACAAGCCTAGCACGCATAAATCTAAAAATGAAAAAACTAAACACAATGCTTATCTATCTCAATGATAGACAAGCAAAAGCTTCAATTTTAAGATGTGGCTCACACTGTGTGCCGCAGGTGCACGTGGATTAAAAAACAAAAACAAAATATGAGTTAAGATTACAGAAAAATACCTTAACGATCTGGTAACATTTTGGTACAAGTCTAATGTGTGTATGATGTTTGTACAACGAATTACAGTCATTTTACAAAAATCTATTGTGATGAAGTGGCGCATATTATGTCGGAACATGTAGTGAATTTTCAGATTTTTTCAGATTTTTTCATTTTTTATTTTTCTGTTTAATACATTAAATTCACCATCTAACATCGTTACAAAGTGGGAAGAGCTATAGGAGAGAGAGAGAGGGGAAAGCAGAAGGAGCATTCAGTATCTAATGAGTCGTCTTGATAGCCGAATACAGTAGGGCCCCACTTATACAGCAGGTTAGGTTCTAGGCTACCGCCGTAAAGTGGAACTTTTTTTTTTTATATAAATGCTAGATAACAAGTTTACACTAACATATATTAAGTTAGCAATAGAACTAGGTACAGTGGACCCTTGCTATTTGAATACTCCAAACTTGCCCTTTTATGTAAGTTTATTATTCTAAGTGCTTTTATAAGTGTATTTTTGGGGGTCTGAAACAGACTAATCTAATTTACATCATTCCTTATGGGAATAAATTTGTTTGGTAACAGCACTTGAACAGCATTCTGGAATGAAGAATGTTCGAAAGTCGGGGGTCCACTGTATTAAAACACAATAAAAAAGTAATAAACACATATAGTACACTCATTACTTACCTTAAAATATTTGTAGTCTTAATGTAGGGTGAGAGGTGAGTAGTATTTATTTGTAGGAAGTCAGGTGTGGGGAGGTATGGTAGCCAGCCAGGCCACCCCACCCCATCCATTCATAATAAACTACGACATTTAAAGCGTCCCAGAGAGATAAAATGCATAGACAGTTCACACATTACTTACCTTAAAATATTTGTAGTCTTAATGTAGGGTGAGAGGTGAGGAAACGAGATAAAACGAATAAACGAGAGAGAGAGAGAATGAATAAATGAGAGGCCAGAGATGCGGAGTATATAAACAAACAGACGAACATGTCTAGTTTTGGTTCATAGTAAGTAAGTCTATTCAGGTATACACAAATACAGTGGAACCTTGACTTACAAGTGTCCCAACATACAAATTTTTCGAGATACGAGCCGTCGCTCGGTCAATTTTTTGCTCCGAGTTACTAGTCAACATTCGAGATACGAGCGAGCTTCCCCGCTTCCCCCTCAACCCAAACACCTCGCTTGTTTATCTATGATTTCATGCTTTAATTTCATGATCATCATCCTCTTTTTCTTCTCAGCACTGTCCTTTGCACTTACTTTCTTAGGACCCATTGTTAGAAAAAAAGAAGTTTGGCAAAATAACTACACAAAATGCAAGCAAACACAAGAGAAATGCTCCCACAGCGAGGTAGACAGTGCCACTGATTTGGCGGCATTCTGAAGCTCTCATTATTATTATTATAATTATTATTATTAATTTAGGGAACTGAAGCTCGCTCATTATTATTATTATTACAGGTCTCCCTCAACATTCGCGTTTTCCACTTTCGCGGGCTTCACACATTTGCGAATTCCCGGCCGCCATATTCCCAGCCACCAAATCATATTTAAGTTTCCCGCCACACGACCCGGCAGCCAGCCCGCCCACCACTCACTCACTGAGTGTTTTGTTTGTTCATTATTTATTAAACTACAGTATAACATGAATGTAGTACTATATAGTACAATATTTTACTATGTTTTCATGTGTTTTATGATGGCTCATGGTTCAATAGGTTAAGGAAGCAGTATTTCCCTACAATATATTGTAGGGAAGTAATGAATGTACTAAATAAAGGTTATCTATCTATTACATTTATTCCAAATTGATATCAGAAACATGATAAATACCCTAGAACTGTAATAAAGACACTGAAATGAATAATATATGCCATATTATATGAGTGGGGTAAGAGGAGCAGGCAGGCCGCCACTCATAAGAGATGTTTACATCAGGAGAAGACATATTAAAGGTTTTGCACAGCTAGCAGCACCACTGACAGATCTAACTAAGAAGAAAGCTAAGTTTGTATGGAAAGAAGAACATGAGTTGGTTCATGACAAATTAAAGTCTGAGCTTACAAGTAAGCCGGTGTTAGTGGTCCCTGATTTTGCCAGAGAGTTTATTGAGCGCAGTAAAAGTCCATGTTCTTCACCGTGCATATTAGTGCCCAAGCCTGATGGTAGTTTCACTATTGTCACAAGAACAAATGCAAAAATAGCATTTATTATTTTTAGAATAATAATAATTTATAATAATTGATCTGGAGCACTTTAAATGTCATCAGTATTTGGTAGCTGACATTTAGAGCACTCCACAGCAATTATTATTATTTATTATTATTATTTCCCTACAACATATTGTAGGGAAATAATAAAATTATTATTATTATTATTTCCCTACAATATATTGTAGGGAAAAAATAATATTAATAATAATAATAAATAATAATAATAATACAGTGGACCCCCGCCTAACGAGCACCCCGGAAATCGTACAATCATGTTGAAAGTGCTTGTGGAAGTGTATTTTTGGGGGTCTGAAATAGACTAACCTACGTGACATTATTTCTTAAGGAAGTAAATTCGTTTGGTAATGGCACTTGAGCAGGCTTCTGGAATGAATTTTGCTTGTTAGGCGGGGGTCCACTGTAATTGCTGTAGAGTGCTCTAAATGTCATCTACCAAATACTGATGACATTTAAAGTGCTCCAGATCAATTATTATATAAATTATTATTATTCTAAAAATTATAAATGCTATTTTTGCATTTGTTCTTATGACAAGAGTGATTTAGGCATGTTTACCCTGATGTAAACATCTCTTATGAGTGGCGGCCTGCCTGCTTCTCTTACCCCACTCATATAATATGGCATATATTATTCATTTCAGCGTCTTTATTACAGTTCTAGGGTATTTATCATGTTTCTGATATCAATTTGGAATAAAT
>WNWK01028719.1:0-25097 GCA_009830355.1 Cherax destructor | reverse complement strand
AATTCCTTTTTCAGCCTCCGTTTGTCTGGGCCCCCCCCTTTTCCCCCCTTTAAAAGGGGGAATGCCTTTTTTTTAAATTTTCAAACCAGGCCCTTTTTGCTTCCCAAAACCCCTCTCTTTTTGGGGTTGGGGTTTTTTTTAAAAATTTCCCCCCTTTTTTAAAAAATTCCCAATTTAAACCTTTTCCCCTACTTTTTCTTTGGGGCCCCCCGCCTTCTCAACCCCCCCCCCTGTTTTGTTTTTTTTTTGGAAAAACATTTTCCCCTTTTCAACAGGGGGTTCCCCTTTTTTTTTTTTTAAAGGGGTGAGAGTTTGTTTTGTTGCAGGGGAACCCCCCAAAAAAATCTATTTTTCCTCCCCCCTTCTTTATTCGGGGGTTTCCCCTCACTTTTTAAAAAAAGGGGTTCCCCCAAAAGGAAAAAATTTTTTTGGGGAAGGGTCCCCCTTTTTAAAGTAAAAACCCCCTTAAAAAAAAAAACCCCAAAAAATTTTTTGGGGAAAAATTTTTTGAATCCCCCTGGGTTTTTTTTAAAAAAAAGGAAAAAAACGCTTTTTTGGCTCACCCCCTTTTTGGGTGGGATCGCGGGGGAGGGGACAATTCTGCCGGGGCTGATAATGGGGGCCTATTTAAAAAAAATTTCCCCCGGCGTTTTTTTTTCCCCGGGGGCCCCAAAAATTCCCCGGGGGGGGGGGGAAGTTACTGTTTATGCCCCAATTTAAAAAAAATAGAGGGGGGCCCCCTTTGGTTGGCTCCCCATAAAAAAATTTTTTTTGAACAAAAAAAAAAAATTCGGGGGGAAAAAAATATCGGGCGAACAAGTGCCCCCATCACCCCCCCCAGGGTTTGGAGAGAGTCCCTCGTTTTTTACACAAAAAGGGAAAACAATACCCCGCTCATCCAGACATTTCACACTTAATTATAATTTTTTGGGTTTTTTCATTAAGTGTGGGGGGCAGTGGTGGTGGGGGCGGTGGTGGAAAGAGGCAGTGGGGGGGGCAGTGGTGGGAGGCAGTGGTGATTGGGCGGTGGTGGTAGGGGGGGTGGTCAGTGGGAGAGGATGGTGAGAGGCAGTGGGGGGAGGCAGTGGTGAGAGGCAGTGGTGGTTGAGGCAGTGGTGAGAGGCAGTGGTGGGGGCGGGTGGTGGTAGAGGCAGTGGTGAGGGCAGTGGTGGGGGGGGGAGGCAGTGGTGGTTGAGGCAGTGGTAAAGGGCAGTGGTGGGAGGCAGTGGTGGGGGAGGGGGGGGTGAGAGGTAGTGGTGAGGGGGCAGTGGTGGTTGGGGGGGCCGGTGGTGGGGAGGCAGTGGTGGGGGGGCAGTGGGGGGGGCAGTGGTGGTAGAGGCAGTGGTGAGGCAGTGGTGGGGGAGGCAGTGGTGGTTGAGGCAGTGGTGGGGAGGCGGTGGTAGGGGCAGTGGTGGGGGCAGTGGTGGGGGCAGTGGTGGGGAGGCAGTGGTGGTTGGGGCGGTGGTGAAGGCAGTGGTGGAGAGGCAGTGGTGAGGGGGGCAGTGGTGAGGGGGGGGGTTTTGGGGGCCCGGTGGTGGGGGCAGTGGTAGGGCGGTGGTGAGGGAGTGGGGGGGCAGTGGTGGGTGGGGCGGTGGTGAGAGGCAGTGGTGGGGGGCAGTGGTGGTAGAGGCAGTGGGGGGGGAGGGGGGGCAGTGGTGGGGAGGCAGTGGTGGTTGAGGCGGTGGTGGGGAGGCGGTGGTAGAGGCAGTGGTAGGAGGCAGTGGTGGTTGGGCATTTTGGGGCGGTGGTGGGGCCCCAGTGGTGGTAGAGGCAGTGGTAGAGGCAGTGGTAAAAGGCAGTGGTGGTTGAGGCAGTGGTGAAGGCGGTGGTGGGGAGGCAGTGGTGGTAGAGGCAGTGGTGAGAAAACAAGATTAAATGAAAGGTTGGGGGAGTTTTGTAAACAAACCGGTTGTTTTTGTTACCAGCCTAAAACACTCGATTTCTGTTCCTACTTGAAGCTGACTGGGAAGTGATCTAATGCAGATACCCTTACAAACTCCGTTTTCTCTTATACTAACACGTCTGAAGGAGGAAAGAATGGGAAGATTTTTTTCCGGCTTAGCGAGAATCTCCCACCACCATCCTTCCCAACAATTCGTAATGACATACATATTTTATTCATTCAGAGTGTATATCAGGTTTTTATGTTATTTATATTGTTTATTATGTCATATTAGATGAATTGTGATAGATAAATAAGCTGTCGAGTTGATAATAGCTTCACGGTAAGTACTATTTTGTCATGCCTCCTGACAGCAGGAACGGATTAATTGTATTTCTATTATTTCTTATGGGAAAAATTAAATCGCCTTTGAACTTTTCCACGTTAGAACAAGCTCCTGGAACGGATTAAATTCGAATGGCGAGGGCCCACTGTACATTCTTAATTGTAACAGTGAAATTCAATTCAGTTGAATATATTAGGTTACCATATTAACAATATGGTACTGTATTGCTACCATATTTAACAATATGGTACTGTATTCTACCATATTAACAATATGGTACCATATTGCTACCATATTAACAATGTGGTACCATATTGCTACCATATTAACAATAGAATAATTTTCCTCCCATTCAAGAATAAGAATAAGAAATTTATTTTGACATGATACATAGTTGTACAAAGGAATATAATAGTAGGGTATACATGCAAAAAGCCCCTTGGTATGCAGAGCATTCGGGCAAACTTAATATTAACTTAAAATTAGTATGGCAATAACAGATCATTATATGGACCTTTGATGAGTTACAGTGAGTACAAGAGAATTAAGTTGTTATAGGTAATGCTATCAGGCTTAATAAGTCTAGTAGAGAAGTTCAGTAGTGAATAATTACAGTTTTAAAATTACACGTAGTTTTATAAAATTACATTATTACAAACAATTGTACAATTTGAATTAATTTACAATATGGAAATATTACATTATTACAAACAATGGTACAATTTGAGTTAATTTATAATATGGAAATATTACAATGGGAGAATTTAAAACAATTTACAATATGAAATTACAGTGGACCCTCGGTTAACGAAATTAATCCGTTCCAGGAGCTATTCTTAATCTGAATCTTTACGTAATCCGAACCCTTATTTCCCATAAGAAATAATGTAAATACAATTAATCCGTTCCACAAAAAAATATTCACCAAAAATAAAATATAAATAACATTTACTTACCTTTATTGAAGAGACATGCAGGCATCTGGAGGATAGGGATGATGACAGGGGCAGGGAGTTAGTTGTTGGAAGGGAAATCCCCCTCCAAAAGGACTTCAGGTAACAAGTCCCTCTCTGGGGTTACTTCCCTTCTTGGTCTTTTAATGCCACTAGGACCAGCTTGAGAGTCACTAGACCCCTGCCTGGTGAAGTAACTGTCCACAGTCCTCTGTTTCTGGCGACTCTTCAACACTTTCCTGAAGTGCAACATGGCTCTGTCACTGAAGTGGTTGCCAGAAGGCTCATTTCAGCTTGCTCAGGGTGGTGTCTTTCAATAAATGTCTGCAACTCATTCCACTTTGCACACATCTCCTTAAGCACTGAAGAAGGCACCATTTTCTCTCTCTCTCCCTCCTCCTGTGAAGCAATAACCTCAGCTGTGGTCTGTTGCTGTTCCAGATGAAGCTCTTGCAGCTCTTCAGTTGTTAGCTCTATCCTGTGCTCCTCCACCAACTCTTCCACATCCTCACCCTCACCTCCAACCCCAGGCTGTTCCCCAATGCCACAATATCTTCCACAACAGGCACAGGGTCTCGGGGTCAGGGGCAGCCTCAAATCCTTCAAAATCCCTCTGTTGGACACAACCTGGTCACAATGGTCTCCAAGCAGAGTTCAAAGTCCTGGAAGTCACTCCCTCCCAAGCCTTACCTATAAGGCCTAGGCAATGCACGATATTGAAGTGATCTTTCCAGAACTCTCTTAGGGTCAATGCAGAGTCATTGGTCATATTAAAGCACCTCTGAAACACTGCTTTGGTGTACAGTTTCTTGAAGTTTGCAATGACCTGCTGGTCCATGGGCTGAATGAGAGGAGTGGTGTTAGGAGGCAAGAACTTCACTTTGATGAAATTGAACTTGTCAGACAACAACTCTTCCAAGTTGTGAGGATGAGCAGGAGCATTGTCCAGTACCAGGAGGCACTTGGTGGCAATTTCTTTTCCTTCAGGTATTTCTTCACACTAGGGCCAAACACTCCAGTCACCCATTCCTTGAAAATCTTCGTAGTGACCCATGCCTTGATGTTAGCCTTCAATGCACACACAAATTATTCTTGTCAACACTGTGTTTCTTGAAAGGTCTGGGATTTTCTGAGTGATACACCAGTAAAGGCTTCACTTTAAAATCACCATTGGCATTGGCACATATCATAAGAGTTAGCCTGTCTTTCATAGGCTTGTGTCCTGGCTGTGCCTTTTCCTCCTGAGTAATGAAGGTCCTGTTGGGCATTTTCTTCCAAAACAGGCCTGTTTCATCACAATTAAACACTTGTTGGGGAGGAATTCTTCAGCCTCTACGAACCCTTAAAATCACTCACAAATTTTTCAGCTGAACGTTTGTCTGAGCTGGCTGCCTCACCATGCCTCACAACACTGTGTATGCCACTATGTTTCTTAAACCTCTCAAACCAGCCTTTGCTGGCTTTAAAATCACTCGCCTCACCACTGGTTCCAGGCATTGTCTTGACAAGATCTGCGTGCAACTTCCTTGCCTTTTCACAAATTTTCGCCATGGAAATACTATCAACCGCTCTCTGTTTTTCATTGATCCACACCATCAGTAACTTCTCAACCTCATCCACTGTTTTCGATCTTTGTTTCGTTAACAAATTAACCCCTTTTGCAACATTAGCTTCCTTGATCTCATTTCTCTGTGCCAGGATAGTGCCGATAGTAGATGCACTTTTCTTGTACATCCTGGCAAGATCACTCAGACGTACGCCACTCTCATATTTTTCAACAATCTCCTTCTTCAGTTCGATGGTGTTCCTCACTCTCTTTACCACTGGGGTGCCACTAGGAAGCTTCATTGGACCCATGGTGACTTATTTCACAGTGACAATCACTAAACCACCAAAAAGACACCATATGTATTGTGAATGTTTGAAAGAGCACGCTGGGTAATGTTCTCTCAATGGTAAACAACGCTTCAGTGGCGTCTTGCGCAGGTGCAGGCCAGGCTCGGAGCAGGCGGACAGGTCTAATACGTTTCGCTAACTGGGGATTTTTTCGGTAACTGATACCGAAAAAAGCTTTCGGTAACCGATTTTTTCGTTAACTAAGCCTTTCGTTAACCGAGGGTCCATTGTATTACAATTTAGTATTTTTTAAGACAATGAAATTTAAGCATCCTAATTTTGAAGTAATGAGTGTATTGTTGAGCAATCATTAGCACAATATACTGTAATGAAGTTGAATTAATTTTAAGTTGAGCAGTCTTAACTTATTTAGAAGTTTTTTGTATAGCTTTTGAGTAACTGGTAGGTATAAAGTACAGTGTTTGTCTGGTTAATTTTGGGTGATGTGGTGATTTCTAAGTAGAGCCTTAAATTGATTTGCAGGCAGGGATCTTTTAGTGTATTCTGGCAATGAATTCCAGATCTTAGGGCCCTTTATGTCCATAGCATTTTTGCATAGGGAGAGATGGACACGAGGGATATCGAAGAGTGATTTGTGTCTTGTATTATGGTTGTGTGTTCTGTTATAGTTATCAAGGAGGAGTTTAAGAGGAGAGTTTCTATTTGAGTTTAGTGTTCTGTGTATATAGTAGGCACAATAATAAGTGTGGATGTTTTGTATATTAAGCAAGTAAAGACTCTTGAAAAGCAGTGGAGTGTGTTGTCTGGTGCTGGAGTTAGTAATCAATCGGACTGCAGCTTTTTGTTGGGTTATTAAAAGTTTGAGGTGATTTGCTGTGGTTGAGCCCTATGCACAAATACCATAGGTGAGGTAGGGTAAATGAGAGTGGTACAGAGCAAGAAGAGCTGATTGGGGTACATAGTAATGCATCTTTGAAAGGATGCCTACTGTTTTGGAGACTTTCTTGGATATTTGCTGTATGTGTGTCTGGAATTTGAGACCACAGTCAAGGTGGAGACCTAGAAATTTGCCCTCTGTGTCTAGAAATGGGTGAACTATTTATCATTATGTTTAGCTGTACGTTTGAAGCTCTGTTTCCAAACAGCATGAAGTAGGTTTTGTCTATACAGTGGACCCTTGAAAATCATCCATAATCCGTTCCTGATAGTCCGCCTATTTTCAAAATGGATGATTTTCAAAACCATTTTCCCCATAAGAAATAATATAAATCAAATTAATCCGAATGCGTGGGTGGCAGTCACTCGCTGGTAAACAATGGCACACTGATGCTTAATGTGGTGTTTATGTGCCCAGGCGGCTGGGAGGCCACGCGGACGCGTTTCAGACGACCGCCTATTTTTAAGCAAACGGACGAATATCAAGCCAATATTTTGCCGAAAAAAGTGGCCTATTTTCAAATTCGCCTATATTCAAGGGAGCCTATTTTCGAGGGTCCACTGTATTGAGAGTAAGTTTGTTGGTAGTCATCCAAGTAGATATTTTTAGTAATTCGGCATTTACAGTGTCTGCTAGTATGGTTAGATTTTGGTGAGAGAAGACATAAGTAGTGTCATCTGCAAATAATATGGGTTTAAGGAATTTAGATGCATTTGGGAGATAATTGATGTAAATGAGAAAGAGAAGTGGACCAAGGACACTCCCCAAGAACAGGTTGAGTAGTGGAGTTAGCTCCATTTGTGTATACATACTGGTTTCTATTGCTAAGATAGGATTTTAGGTAATTGAGAGAGTGTCCTCTGATCCCGTAATGTGCTAACTTTTGATGCAATAGGTCATGGTCAACTGTATCAAAAGCTTTATGTAAGTATGAAAAGTCCCATGGGGAGCTCTTTTTTTCCAAGTGCCGTATACAGTCATCCCTCCGTTTTCATGTATCTCTGTTTTCGTGTATTTCAGTTTTCGTGTAGTTTTTTCGTGGAAAATTGACCTCTGTTTTCGTGTGATTCCCTCCGTTTTCGTGCTCGGTCCGGAACCTGTCCACCAGTGCCGCGCACATACAAAGGCCGTAGGCCACCACCCACGCACCTCCCACGCACATTGTCACGCAGTCTAGCATTGTTTACGCTTCAGTGAACATCACCCCAGGAGTTTATACAAAACATTTATTAACAATTCATTGTTTTTGGGCCTTGATTATTGTGTGTGACTACTAAATAAGCTACCATGGGCCCAAAGAAAGCTCCTAGTGCCACTTCTTTGGTAAAGAAAGTGAGGAACACCATAGAACTGAAGAAAGAAATAATAGAAAAATATGATAGTGGTGTATGTATTGCCGAGCTCGCCAGGATATACAAGAAAGCCCCAACAACCATCGGTTCCATTGTGTATAAGAGAAAAGCAATCACTGAAGCTAATGTTGCGAAAGGGGTGAATACAATAACCAAACAGAGATCACAAACAATAGAAAATATGGAGAAATTGTTGTTGCTGTGTATAAACGAAAAACTGCTAGTGGGTGACAGTGTTGTGCAATCCATCATACGTGAAAAAGCAAGGCAGTTGCATGCCGATCTTGTCAAGAAAATGCCTGAAACCAGTGTTGCTGTTGATGAATATAAGGCCAGCAAAGGCTGGTTCGAAAAATTTAAGAGGCGAACTGGCATACACAGTGTTGTAAGGCATGGTGAGGGTGCCAGTTCAGATAAACAAGGGGCTGAAAAATTTATGCACGACTTTAAAAAATATGTAGAGGCTGAAAATTTCAAACCCCAACAAGTGTTTAATTGTGACGAAACAGGCCTCTTTTGGAAGAAAATGCCAAGGAGGACTTACATCCCGCAGGAGGAAAAGGCAATGCGAGGACACAAGCCTATGAAAGACAGGCTAACTCTCATGTTGTGTGGTAACGCTAGTGGGGATTTTAAAGTGAAGCCTTTACTGGTGTATCACTCTGAAAATCCCAGAGTGTTCAGGAACTACAGTGTTGACAAGAGTAAATTGTGTGTGTTTTGGAAGTCTAATGCTAAGGCATGGGTCACTAGGGAAATTTTCCTGGAATGGTTTAATCAAGTGTTTGGCCCCAGTGTGAAGAAATATCTATTGGAGAATAAATTGCCACTTAAGTGCCTCCTGGTAATGGACAATGCTCCTGGTCATCCTCAAGACTTGGACGACCAAATGTCTAAGGATTTCAAATTTGTAACAGTGAAGTTCTTGCCTCCTAACACCACTCCTCTCCTCCAGCCCATGGACCAGCAGGTCATTGCAAACTTCAAAAAACTGTACACCAAAGCAATGTTTCAAAGGTGCTTTGATGTGACCAATGACACTAAATTGACCCTAAAAGAGTTCTGGAAGGATCACTGATATCTTCCATTGCATAGGCCTTATAGATAAAGCTTGGCAGGGAGTGACTTCCAGGACGATGAACTCTGCTTGGAGAAAGTTGTGGCCAGATTGTGTCCCAGAGAGGGATTTTGAAGGGTTTGGGCTGGCCCTGAGGAGCCTGTGGAAGTTGTGGAAAGTATTGTGGCATTGGGGAATTGCATGGGGTTGGATGGAGTGGCGAAGATGTGGAAGAGTTGGTGGAGAACCACAATGAAGATCTAACCACTGAAGAGCTGCAAGAGCTTGAGCTGCAACAACAACAAAACAGATCTGAGGAAATTGCTTCAGTGGAGGAAGAGAGATGTAAGGTGCCTTCTTCAGAGATTAAGGAGATTTGTGCAATGTGGAGTAGGGTGCAATCATTTGTGGAGGAACATCACCCTGACAAAGATGTTGCAATCCGTGCTGGCTACTTTTACAATGACAATTCCATGTCCCATTTTAGGGACATTTTAAAGAGCCGCCAGACACAGAGCTCTCTGGAGAGATATTTAGTGCCACAGGTGTGCAGTGACTCTCAAGCTGATCCTAGTGGGATTAAAAGACAGAGAAGGGAAGTGACCCCAGATGAGGACTTGGTACCTAGAGTCCTTATGGAGGGGTATTCCCCTTCCAAAAATTAGGGTCTCTACCCTCTCCCCTCCTATCTCTCTTCCATCCAGCAACATCAGTCTTCAGTAAGGGTAAGTGCCACATTCATTTCTTTCATTTGTGCATGTAAATCTATCTTTAAGGCCTTCCAAATTTTTTTTTTCCAAACTTCTGGGTTTCTGGAACGGATTAATTGAATTTCCATTATTTCTTATGGGGAAAATGGTTTCAGTTTTCGTGTGTTTCAGTTTTAGTGCCTCCCTCAGGAACGGATTAAACACGAAAACGGAGGGATGACTGTATATTAGTTCGATCATATGTATAATTGCATCATTAGTACTTTTTTCGGTCTGAATCCAAACTGACTGGGGTTGAGTATGTTGTGGGATACTAAGTAAGAGTAGACTTGTTTGTGAATTAATTTTTTGAAGATTTTAGATAGAAGGGGCAAGTTTGATATAGGCCTATAGTTGTTCAATTCAGTTGGATTACCTCCTTTGAGGGTCGGGGTAACCCTTGCTGTCTTGAGTATGGATGGGAAAGTGGAAGATTCAATGGATTTGTTAAAGAGAGTTGCAATAATTGATGACAACACATGAGAAGCTTTTTATACATAAGTGGTGGTAAGTTATTTAGGTCTCCTGCCTTGTTCTTTAGTGTTTTGATGATGAGCGAGATTTCAGTAGAGGTAGTTGGTGCTAAAAATAGTGTTTGGGTAGTTGCTAGTGAGGTAGTCTTTTGGTTGAATGTTTGAGTTTGTGATTTTGCTTGCTAGCGTGTTTCCTATGGTCGAGAAAAAGACATTAAGTTTGTTGGCAGTATCAGTTGGCTGGATGATAGATTCTTCCGGTTTCGTTAGGTTAATCATTCTGTTTTGTGACATGTTTTTAGATCCTAGAATTTCAGATAAGGTTTCCAGGTCTTTTTTTGACCTATTTATTAGGTTGGTTAGTATTGATGAGTAACGTTTAGCCAGATCACTAGTTATTAGACCCATTCTGTACTGTTTTTCATATACAGTGGACCCTCGGTTTTCGTTGAAAATTCTTTCCAGAATGCTGTTACCGAACGAATTTCATCCCATAAGGACAAATGTAAATTAGATTAGTCATTTCAGACCCCAAAAATTACACTTACAAAAGCACTTACGAAAATACACTTACATAATTGTTCGAGTTTGGAGGTGAACGAAAACCGAGGGTCCACTGTAGATGTTTTTTATCAATAGATTTGAGGATGTTGTTTGTAAGCCAGGGGCTGTTTAGTCTCTTTTCTGTGATCTGCTTAGTTTTTATAGGGCAATGCATGTTATAGAGGTTTTTGGGTTTTTTGTAAAAAAAATATTAACACATCAATATCAAAATCAACTGCTAGCTCATTTTGCCAGTTGATGTTACTTATTGCTGTAATAAAATTATTAACAGATAACTCATCACATAGTCAGAAGGTGATCTTAGTTGTGTTCTGAGGTAATTTACATAAGTTGGTTATGAGAAAGGTGGGATAGTGGTCATTGGTGTTATCTGTGATTATGCCTGCTTTTAATGGGGATATAGTGTTTGTCCAGATGTGGTCTAGTAAAGAGGCATTAGTCTAAGAGATTCTTGTAGGTTTTGTTATTGTTTGCAGAAGTAAGCAGCTGCTCATAGTGTTTGTGAATTCAGTTACTTGAGGGTCAAGTGGTGTTTGTTCATCTGTGCGTCAGTTATCATGTTTCTTAGTTTTTTACTAAATGAGTAAATATTGGAGTGGGGTACTCTATAGATTGCTCCAACTGTTAATGTTTTTTAAGGTCTTTCGATTTAAATTTAGCAAATGTATATTCACCATATTCATCCCTTGTGCAAGTAGAATTTATACATTCTAGTTCATCAGAGTAGTACAGGTACCATCTGACTTACGACCGAGCTTGGTTCCAACCAACCGGTCGTAAGTCAAAATGGACGTAAGTCGAACCTTAGAAAATTGCCGACATACTGGGTAGTAGTAGTAGTTATACATGTGGTGGAAAAGTCAGCTGGTACATGAGAAAGAAAGGTTACAAAAGCTATGGCTTGGGTAGCATAAAAAATAGGTTGGGCAAATGTATATGGATGGATTTGAGAAGGCATGTTTCAGTGTCCTTTATAGAAAAGGTACCTTGTCATTGTAATTGATTCTAACGTAGATGTCAGGGAACTTCAGGAGGATTTAGACAAACTCAATTCATGGTCAGAAAAGTGGCAGATGCAGTTCAATGTAGATAAATGCAAGGTTCTGAAGCTCGGGAGTGTCCATAACCCAAGCACTTGTAAGTTAAATAACGTAGAACTTAGCCATACAGATTGCGAAAAGGACTTGGGGGTTATGGTAAGCAGCAACCTTAAACCAAGACAGCAATGCCTAAGCATACGTAATAAGGCAAACAGATTACTGGGATTTATATCAAGAAGTGTAAGCAACAGAAGTCCAGATGTTATATTACAGCTTTATACATCGTTAGTAAGGCCTCACCTAGATTACGCAGCTCAATTCTGGTCTCCATATACAGAATGGATATTAATTCGTTAGAAAACATTCAGCGTAGAATGACTAAATTAATACATAGCATTAGAAATCTTCCGTATGAAGAAAGATTGAAGACCCTAAAATTACATTCACTTGTAAGACGAAGAATGAGGGGAGACATGATCGAGGTATACAAGTGGAAAATGGGTATTAACAAAGGGGATATAAATAAGGTCTTGAGAATATCTCACCAAGAGAAAACCCGCAATAATGGATTCAAATTAGATAAGTTTAGATTTAGAAAGGATATACGAAAGTATTGGTTTGGAAATAGGGTAGTTGATGAGTGGAACATAAAAGGACACAAATGTTGCCACAATAAAATGTCACATTAGTTGCATTTGTGTCCTTTTACTTAACATATTGTCGGTAATTCTACCAATATTAATACAGTGGACCCTCGGATAACGAAAAAACTTCATCCCAGAAGACTGCTCAAGTGCCATTAACGAACGAATTTACTTCCTTAAGAAATAATGTCACGTAGGTTAGTCTATTTCAGACCCCCAAAAATACACTTCCACATGCACTTACAATATTATACTTACATAATTGTACGATTTCCGGGGTATTCGTTAACCGAGGGTCCACTGTACATGAGTGGAACAGTCTGCCTAGTAGGGTTATTGAAGGAAGGACCTTGGGTAGTTTCAAATTTAGGTTGGATAAATTCATGAGTGAGAGGGGTTGGATTTGAGTGGGAATTGCACATGTGTAAATAGAATTATCAAAGCTTATTTCTTGGGTATCATTGAAGATTGGGTTGAACAAATATTCTGTTAGTGGGATGGAATGTGAAGGACCTGCCTAGTATGGGCCAACAGGCCTGCTGCAGTGTTCCTCCTTTCTTATGTTCTTATGTCTATTGCTGACCTAAACCTGCTAGTCAGGTCCTCACTCCTACGTCTGCCAACATCGTTGCCTCCAGCACTGAGACAGATAATAGGATTGCTCCCATTACCTCTCATGATGTCGTCCAGACGGCTAACAATATCCTTCATCCCAGCCCCAGGAAAGCAAACCCTCTGTCTCCTACTCCTATCCTTCAAACAGAAGGCCCTATCCATGTACCTAACCTGGCTGTCCCCAACAACAACAATGTTTTTACCTTCCTTGGTGTCGTTCGTCGTGACGCTCCCAGAAGTCGACTCACATTCATCGGGTAGCACGGAGAATGGGTTTGATGTTTCTACAACATTCTCCTGGGTCTTCGTTGTTTCTACCTCTCCACCCGTCCTCTTGATCCTTAACTTTGTCCCATGCATTCCAGCCACTGTCCAGGTTCCTTTCTTGACTTGAGGATTCACAACAGGAGGATTACTACGAATCCTCTTGTTTTCCTCAGTAAGTCGCTGTATCTCAAGCTTAGCTACCCTCAGTTCTTCCTTTAGCTGCTGGTAGAGTAGCTCAAGAGAGGACATCTTCTGATTCACTGAGAGCACACAAGACATGTCTTCACTGAGTTAAGTCAGGTCCACCACTCAGATATTAATAAAATACTGAGGATATCGAACCAAGTAAGAACCAAAAATAACGGATTTAAATTGGATAAATTTATATTTAGAAAGGACATAGGCAAGTACTGGTTTTCGAACAGAGTTGTAGATGCGTGGAACAATCTTCCGAGTAGGGTGATAGAGGCTAGGACCTTGGGTGGCTTTAAAAAGAGATTGGACAAATATATGAGTGGGAGGGGCTGGATTTGATTAGTGTCATGAGTACGGGAGTAAATTCTTAAGTAGTGGTGGTTTTGATAAGGACCTGCCTTGTATGGGCCAGTAGGCCTTCTGCAGTGTTCCTCCATTCTTATGTTCTTATGCATGTTTCAGTGTCCTTTATAGAAAAGGTACCTTGTCATTGTACTCTTTTAAGAACATAAGAAAGGAGGAACACTGCAGCAGGCCTGTTGGCCCATACTAGGCAGGTCCTTCACAATCCGTCCCACTAACAGAAATTTGCTCAACCCAATTTTCAATGCCACCCAAGAAATAAGCTTTGAAAGAAATAAGCTCAGTGAGGACGTGTCTAGTGTGTACTCTGTGGACTGAACCATCTTTGCTCTGTGAAGACTTTTCTACTGTGCTTCCGTTTTTAGCTACCTGAGATTGGATGATGGCTTCCCTCGACTACGAGCAGCTATATCTCCAAATGAAGGCGGAATTAACGGAAGCTAGAAGAGAAATTCAACGATTGAAGGGTATATGCAAGGATTATCCTGGAACAATGTCGCCGATGATCAGACCAACGAATGGATGCTAGTCGGATCTGAAGGGACGAAGCTGAAGTTGAAGAAGGTCCAGGAGACTGCTGTGAAAACCAGCAACTCTTTTTCCTTGTTATCAGACAAATGTGAAGACATCCCAGCGAAGACCATCTCTACAAAGACCGTCGAGAACGTCATGCACACCGCCAGTCGAGGTAAGAACATTGTTTTAGTTGGGGATAGTCAGATTAGGTTTATGAATAGGGAATTTTGTCTTAAGGATAGGAATAGGAGGCAGAGGGTATGTTATCCTGGGGCTGGGATGAAGGATATTGTTAGCCGTCTGGACGATATCATGAGAGGTAATGGGAGCAATCCTATTATTTGTCTCAGTGCTGGAGGCAACGATGTTGGCAGACGTAGGAGTGAGGAGCTGATTAGCAGCTATAGGTCAGCAATAGACAGAATTAGGAAGAAGGGTGGGAACCCTGTCATGTGTGGTATTTTGCCAAGGAGAGGAGTTGGAAATGAATTGTTGTCCAGGGCAATTGGTGTCAATTGCTGGCTGGACAAATACTGTAAGGAAAATGCAGTAACATTCATTGACAACTGGGACCTCTTCTATGGCAGAAATGACATGTATGCCAGGGATGGGGTTCACTTATCTAGGTCTGGGGTGGGGGCACTGGCAACTGCAGTGGAGGGAGCTGTTAGGGCTTTAAACTAGAAAAAGTTAGTGGTATGGGTTATGGGGGAAAAACAGTGAAGTCCCAGTGTAGTAATGTTATGAATTTTAGGGGAACTAGTAATAGGCAGAATAAGGTGGATATTGGAAAGGCAGTGGCACTAGGTGACAAGGACAGTAATAGGTATAGTGGAAAAAATAGAAATGAGCAGGAAGGGTAAAAAGAAAGGAGGGTCTTTAAATGTATATTACACCAATAGTCGTAGTGCTAGGAATAAGATGGACGAGTTGAGATTAGTTGCTAGGTAATATTGATGTTTTTGCAATAACTGAGACATGGTTTAATATGAAAAATCGGGACATGCCTGCCGAATGTCACATTCAGGGTTTTAAATTGTTCCAAGTAGACAGAAGTATTGGGAAGGGGGGTGGGGTGGCACTCTATGTCCATGATCATTTAAATTGTTGCATAAAAATGGGTATAAAGTCTGAAATAACACATACAGAGTCTGTCTGGATAGAATTTTCAGAGGGGTGTGAAAAATTGTTTTTAGGCGTGATTTACCGTCCTCCAAACTTAGATAGGGAACAAGGGAGACTACTTTGGGAGGAAATTGTTAAGGCCATAAGGCACGATAACGTAGTACTGTAATTCTAGGGGACTTTAACTTTAGTCAGATTGATTGGAATTTCTTGACAGGGAATTTAGAATCTAACGACTTTTTAGAAGTAGTTCAGGATTGCTTTTTGAAGCAGTTTGTGACAGAACCTACAAGGGAAAATAACCTACTTGACTTGGTTCTGGCAAGCAAGGAAACCCTTGTTAATAATTTAGAAATTACAGAGGAACTCGGCTCGAGCGACCACAAGTCAATTTCCTTTAGCATTGAATGGATGTATGATAGTAGGGATAATTCAGTAACGGTCCCAGATTTTCGCTTAGCAGATTATAATGGACTTAGAGAACACTTATCAACTGTGGACTGGGGTAACGAAGAGAGCTATCACTATGACAGCTTTCTTAACACTATACAGGCTGCCCAAAGAACATTTATCCCGTATAAAGAAATTAGATCAAGTAGAAATGATCCAAAATGGATGAATAATAGGCTCAAGTATCTTTTAGGGCAGAAGAAAGGAATTTATAGGTGCATAAAAAGAGGTGAGGGTCATCTTATAAATCAGTATACTGACATTAAGAGGGACGTTAAAAAGGGGATAAGAAAAGCTAAACGGGACTATGAAATTAAAGTTGCTAGGGATTCAAAAACTAACCCAAAAAGTTTTTTCCAGGTTTATAGAACAAAAGTTAGGGATAAGATAGGTCCCCTTAAAAATAACTCTGGGCATCTTACTGACAAGGAGAATGATATGTGCTCTATTTTTAATAATTATTTTCTCTCGGTTTTCACACAGGAAGACACTAATAATATCCCAGTAATTAATTTTTATAGTGTCCCTGAAGATAAATTATGTATTAATATTGGTAAAATTACCATCAATATGTTAAGTAAAAGGACACAAATGCAACTAATGAGACATTTTATTGTGGCAACGTTTCGGTCTCCAGGAGCTTTGTCAAGTCGTTACAAACAATGCATGGACACACAGGGTATATGTAGGTTCAGGGTGAGGAGTAATACTAGTGGTGGTAGAGGTAGTAGTGATATAAGTTGTAGTAGTAGTAGTGATATAAGTTGTAGTAGTAGTAGTGATACAATAAGGTAGAACAATCAACTTGCACATGAGTAAAAGGTGATAAAAGCAATTACTTGGGTAGTATAAAAATAGGTTAGACAAATATTTCTGTTGGAGGTTGGAAAAGAGAAGGCCTGTAGCAGTGTTCCACATCCACGAAGTGCTTGTGTAGTAGGAGAGACTATGAGATGGTAGGGTTTACTGTTTTCAGGAGGATTCTTGCTAAGACTTCAGAGATGGTAAAGCTGCCTTTGTTTTATTTAATTGTGTTAGAAACAGCGATAAGTGCTGATTCAAGACACTTGCGTCTGCGGAAATCAGTTTCTTTGATTACTAAACGGGCGTCTTTGAATTTCATGAGATGATTGGAAGAATTTCGGTGTTGTACGCAGGCGTTGTTCAGGTTATCGTTCCTACATGCATTAATGTGTTCAATGAGGCGTGTTTCGAGGTTTCTTGCTGTTTCTCCTACATAAATCCTGTCGCAGCCTCCACAGGGTATAGTGTAAACCCCTGCGTTGACTGGTTCATGGTGCTTGGATTTTGTCCTGGTTAGATCCTTTATAGAAGTGCTGGAAGCGATGGCGACTCTAGTGTTAGCTTGTGCAAGTACTTTAGAAATGTTCGATGCTCATCTTAACCCTTTCGGGGTTGGTGCCGTACTAGTACATTTTACGAGCAGGGGTTGGTGCTGTACTAGTACGCCCAAATTCTAGCAGCCTCAATTTAAGCAGAAAACATCTGGTAGGCATACATATGAAAGAATGGGTCTGTGTGGTCAGTGTGCGCAGTATAAAAAAAATCCTGCAGTACACACTGCATAATGAGAGAAAAAAAAACTCTGACCGTTTTTTTTTATTAAAACAGTGACTTTGCAGACGATTTTCGTATTGTATTGTTTGATGTATTCTCGTTTTCTTGGTCTCATTTGATAGAATGGAAGATATATTACAGAAATAGAGATGATTTTTATTGGTATGACAATGACAAGTACCTTGAAATTGAGCTCAAAGTAGCGAAAATGTTCGATTTTTGACGATGTTCAAGAGTAAACAAATCACACCATGCCTCCAATACACATCAACTGGCGAGTCTTATATTCATGCACAAGTGCTCTTATATTATTTGTACCATTTTTACAATGATGCAGTTGTATACATAACAGTAAATCTTCTATTTTTTGTGAGAGTAAAAATTCAAAATGAAAAGCAAAAGTAATGGAACAGGGGCCTGGAGACATGACTAATGAACAGAGAACATGTTATTTTAGTGCCAGGAATGTCTGCCTTGTTTACTCTGGACCCAATTTTGAAATTGGCATCGTTTGAAATTTGTGTGAAATTGGAAAATTGCCATTTTCTGACCAATATTTTGGGTAGATGAAATTGGTAAATAGGCGGTTTCTTGTACTCAATCGATAGAAGAAATGGAGTTCTAGCGAAATAGCTATAATTTTAGGAGACTGAAACATTGGAATTTGTCGAAAATAGGGCTCAAAGTGGGCGAAATCGCCGATGCGTAAATGTCATCGATACCGCTAACTTCGTGAAAGCATAATTCCGTTAGTTTTCAATTAAATTTCATAATTTTGGTGGCGTTATGATCGGAAAAAGATTCTCTATCATTTCATAAGAAAAAAATAATTTTTTTTTTCAAAAAATTTTCGACCCCAGGAACACTTTCCTGAGAAGGCCTGTCGACCCCCAAAGGGTTAAACATTCAGGCGACCTTCTCAACCGCATCCGAAACCTCTCCATCCGTAACAAGAAACTAAGCAGTTTGGACGTGACTTCCCTCTTCACTAAAGTACCTACCACACAAGCCATCGATGTTCTACTACGTAAAGTCAATCAGGACCTTAACCTTCCTCTACCTCCCGGAGATTTTGTTGACCTTATTGAACTGTGTGTTAATTTCAACTGTTTTTCTTTCAATAACAGGCTCTACAAACAAACATACGGCATGGGAATGGGGTCCCCCATCAGTGCCGTCTTAGCTAACTTGTATATGGCACACCTAGAGGCTGAACACTTCGCCAGAAACAGAAAACTCTGGAACACTTTTTTGAGCAACAGGGGTCCAGTGACTCTCAAGCTGGTCCTAGTGGCATTAAAAGAAAAAGAAGGGAAGTAACCCCGGAAAAGAACTTGGTACCTGAAGTGTTAATGGAAGGGAATTCCCCTGCCAAACACTAGCAACTACTCCTTCCTCTCCCCTCCTTCCATCTTCCACACATCAACAACTCTTCAATAAAGGTAAGTGTCAAGTTATTACTGTTTTATATACTTTGTATCTCATTCTTTTCTGTGTAATTTAATGTGGAAACAATATTTATTTTAATACTTTTGGGTGTCTGAAACGGATTAATTGAATTTCCATTATTTCTTATGGGGAAAATAGATTCGGAGTTCGTAATATTCGGTGTTCGGAGCGCCCTCTGGAACGGATTAAATACGAACTCCGGAGGTCCACTGTAGTTGAAATTGTTGTAGATAAGATGGAGAAGCTGTATTTGTACAAAGCTTAGGGTAAGTGTTTGTCTGGCAGCAGGGCGGGGCTTTGGGTTTGAAGGGCAGTCTTATTTTGGTCGTCAATTTACTCAAATTGCAGGTATCACTGTTGATATTCTTGGGTCATTCTGGGTTCTACGTGGGTTAGTGCAGTTGGGCTTGCAACTAGGTCATCATAGGAGCATTGATGGGCTCTGCTTGTTGGAGTAAATTACAGAGCTTGTATGCCACTGCCGCTTCCTTTTACAGTGGACCCTCGAATTTTGTAATTAATCTGTTCCAGAGTCTGTCAAAAGGCGAAATTTACGAATGGCGAAACAATTTTCCCCATAAGAAATAATGTAAATCCAATTAATCCGTTCCAGACACCCAAAAGTATTAACAAAAAATAATTTTTTTACATTAAATATAGATTTAAACAGAAAACAATGAGACATCAAGTAGCATATAACAATAATAACATCACACTTACCTTTATTGAAGGCTCTTGTTGGTGTATCTAAGACGGGAGGAGGGAAGAGGATGACGTTATACTATTTGGAAGGGGAAGCCCCTTCCATAAAGACTTTAGGTACCAAGTCCTTATCCGGAGTTACTTCCCTTCTTTGTTTTTTAATGCCACTAGGACCAGCTTGAGAGTCACTGGACCCCTGTCGCTTAAAAAATTGGTCCAGAGAGCTCTGTTTCTGATGTCTCTTTAAAATTTGCCTGAAATGGGACAAGACATTGTCATTGTACATGTTGCCGACACGGCTTGCAGCAGCTTTGTCAGGGTGATGTTCCTCCACAAACGTTTGTACCTTGCTCCACTTTGCACAAATGTCCTTAATCTTTGAAGAAGGCACCTTCTTCCATCTCTCTTCCTCCTCCCCTGAAGCAATTTCCTCAGCTCTGGTCTGTTGCTGTTGCAGATGAAGGTCTTGCAACTCTTCAGTGGTTAGCTCTTCACTGTGGTCCTCCACCAACTCTTCTACATCCTGGCCACTCACATCCAACCCCATGGAATTCCCCAAAGCCACAATAGATTCCACAACTGGCATAGGGTTGTCAGGGTCAGCCTCAAACCCTTCAAAATCTTTGTTGAGGACACAATCTGGCCACAATTTTCTCCAAGCAGAGTTCAAAGTCCTGGAAGTCACTCCTGCCAAGCCTTATGTATAAGGCTTACGCAATGGAGGATATTGAAGTGATCTTTCCAGAACTCCCTTAGGGTCAGTTGAGTGTCTGAGGTCACATCGAAGCACCTTTGAAACATTGCTTTGGTGTAGAGTTTTTTGAAGTTTGAAATGATCTGCTGGTCCATGGGCTGGATGAGAGGAGTGGTATTAGGGGGCAAGAACTTCACTGTGATGAAACTAAACTCCTCCACCATTTGATCATCCAAGTCTGGAGGATGAACAGGAGCATTGTCCATTACCAGGAGGCACTTGAGTGGCAATTTATTTTCCAGGAGTTATTTCTTCACACTCAGGCCAAACACTTCATTGAATCAATCAAGGAAAATTTCCCTCGTGACCCATGCCTTACTGTTAGCCTTCCACATTACACAGAAATTACTCATGGCAACACTTTTTCTTGAACACTGGTGGGATTTACAGAGTGATACACGAGTAAAGGTGTCACTTTGAAATTCCCACTAGCATTACCACAGAACACGAGAGTTAGCCTGTCTTTCATAGGCTTGTGTCCTGGCAGTGCTGTTTCCTCCTGCGTGATATAGGTCCTCTGGCATTTTCTTCCAAAAGAGGCCTGTTTCATCACAATTGAACACTTGTTGGGGGAGGAATCCTTCATCCTCTACATACCCCTTAAATTCATGCACAAATTTTTCAGCCTCACATTTGTCAGAACTTGCAGCCTCACCATGCCTTACCACACTGTGTATGCTGCTATGCTTCTTAAATCTCTCATACCAGCCTTTGCTGGCCTTAAATTCACTAACGTCAGCACTTGTTCCAGGCATTTTCTTTAGGAAATCGGCATGCAACTGCCTTGCCTTATAACAAATTATCGACTGCATAACACTATTTCCTGCTAACTGTTTTTAGTTGATCCACACCAACATTAAATTCTCAACATCTTCAAGTATTTGCGTTCTCTTTTTTTGTGAGCATATCTACCCCTATCGCAAGAACAGCTTTCTTGATTTCCTTTTTCTTTCCCACGATGGAAACGATGGTTGACTGGGGCTTTTCATACATCCTGGCAAGCTGGGCCACACGCACTCCACTTTTATATTTTGCAATGATTTTTTTCTTCAATTCTATCGTGTTTCTAACAGTCATTACCAAAAGGCTGGCAGTAGGAGCTTTCTTTGGGCCCATGGTGGCTTATTTAGCAGTTGCAAGCACAAAAAAGAATGGAATATTACGAAATGTATCGTATGAACAAGTGGGGTGATGGTCACTCGCCAAGAAACAATGCCACACTGCCTGTGAATGGTGTGTGGGGCGGCTTTGTGTATGCGTTGATGCTGGGAGGCCGCTCGTACTCATTCCGGATGACCTACAAATGGCGAGCCAAATTATGAGCCGCGAGACTATATTTTGATGAAAAAACGTTGCGAAACTCGAGGGTCCACTGTGTATATTCTTTATTCATTAGATTTTCTATAACTCTTTTTAAACTGGTTTATATAATGAATATCTTTAACATGAGTAGGCATCCCATTATTTTCCTTTAAGTCTATGTATTCTTTAATTTCTTTTTACTTATGTTATTGCCCACTGTTATGTACATAACCTGTGTACATAACACAATGAATATTTCTTGTGCAAATTGTAATTTTTTAAATACTGTACAGTGGAACCCCAAGTTTCGGTCGCAATCTGTTCCAGGAGCTAGGCCCAAACTCATAACTGCCTAAAGTCGAAGCAATATTTCCCATAAGAAATAATGTAAATCACAGGTTCCACTCCCACATCATTTGTCACTAAAGTCACAGCTTTGTTGTCTTTCCACCTTACAACAAGGATACCATCATTGGTTTTGAATTCAAAAGTGCCTCTAGGCACTATGTTCTTTTCCATTAGTTTGACAGGCATCAGTTCTGGTTTACCACATCTATTTTCACGTACTGTTCCAGTGTACCTGCAGTTATACTTGTCTCTTAGTACCTTGACCAAAGGTATACTTGAAAAGAAATTGTCAGCATAGATTGCTGATGTCTTTCTTTTGTTGAGAGTTGTTGCAAGTACCAGAACAATCTTTGAACTTATTGGTAGTTTAGTTTCTTCATCTGGCAGCCCAATAATCATCTAGGGATGGGTATGAACAAATACCTATAAACAACAGAATACCTATGAACTGGATTATTTCTTCACCATTAGTTACAAAAGTAGCATCTATGTTTTTTTGCTTGGCATACAAATTAGTTTGATATATCATGCTTTCTATCATATTTGGGGTAAAAAACTGGCTAAAATAATCAAATGGACACTTAATTGCAAGAGGCTTTTCATGTTGGTATACACTCAAAGAGTCATTATTGATATCTTAATTTTTCCATGCAGCATCAGCTTGAACAGCAAGCTCATCATGAAGAGCTTCTTCATCAGGGTACTCCTCGATCACAATACCTTTCTTTTTCTTGGCTAATTTAGGCTTTTTGGATGGCCTATCTTCCTCCTCATCATCACTTGACACCTGTGCATCAGGTGGCAAGTATTCATCACCACTGTCAAGTAATTCCAGGTCAGCTGGCTCTGGATCTGAGTCACTTTCCTCCAAAATGCAAGATATTTGGACTTTGGAGGATTCACCATAGAACAATTTCTCATTGATCTGGAATGACAATAAGAATGTTCTGTACACACCCAGACCACTACAGAATTCATATATGCACTAGAAATTTTTATATAAATATTTATTTACTGAAATTTAAAATGTGGCCGTGACCGGCGGGACCGTATTTTAACGGTCCTCTTTTGTTGCACTTTTTTCAATTGCATGGTACACTCATATTATGCATATCTAACTTCTGATATATATCTCAAAACATGCCTAAACTATTCATTTACACACTGGACACAACAATCAGTACTTACCGACATTGTAGAGAGTATAATCACAATGTATATGAGTGGAACTAGAGCAAAAATCCGGCTCTGGGTGACGCCAAGCGAGAAGTGTTTACATTTTGGTCTCTCAACCAATGGGAAGCGAGCAGACGCGGTCTCACGCAGCTGGAGCGACTCGCAGAAGGCTTGTGATTGGTCAGAAATAGAGAACGGGAACCTAGATGCGCAGGGGGAGTAGGAGGACCGGCGCAAGAACCATGCTTTCAGGACCGTATTTTGACGGTCCTACCCGGTAAAGGGTTAAATTAGTTTTACCTTTATTGAAGACTCTTGTTGGCATATGAGAGAGGCAGGAGAGTTTGTTTGGAGGCAGGACAAGATAGTCCTTCAATATGACACTAATATAAACTCTATGGCTTATTTATCTAGCACAATTCATCTAATATGACATAATAAACAATATTAATAACATAGAAACATGATATATACTCTAGAATGAATAAAATATGTCATAGTCTCTCTCCCTAATTGATGAGTGTTGCTGTGTTGTTTGTTGTTGGGTGTATAAGGGCCACTGAAAGATAAGCCTTACATAGTGGTGGTGATGGCCGCCAGAGACGGCGGTGTTGTCAGTCACCCTATATAACTCCAACAACATTGGAGGAGTCAGTTTCATGCTGTCCTTTTCCTATTGATTAATCGCTTAACTTACTTGCTACACTTTATCGTTGGCTGGTGCTATAGCCTTTATCGATTCGTGCTGCTTTAGTATCGTACATATCGTAGAATCACTGAAGAAGGCACATTCTCCCCTCTCTCTTCCTCCTCCACTTTTGTACTTTGCTTCAATTTCTTTCTTCAATTCTATCGTGTTTGTCACTTTCTTTACCAAAGGGCTGCCACTATGAAGTTTATTTGGGCCCATGGTGGCTTATTTCACAGTCACAATCAATAAACAAGCACTAAACACAATGAATTTATTGTGAAATGTTTGGATGAGCACGCAGGGTAATGTTCTCTCAAGGATAAACAAAGCTAGACTGGTTCACGACGCCTGCCTGGGGAGGCGCGCAAGCGCGGGCAGGGTGACAGATCTGGTACGCCGGCCGAAACATGGGGCAACGGCCGAAACTCAGGACAATACAGTGGACCCCCGCCTAACGAGCAAAATTCATTCCAGAAGCCTGCTCAAGTGCCATACCGAACGAATTTACTCCCGTAAGAAAAAATGTCAAGTAGGTTAGTCCATTTCAGACCCCCAAAAATACACTTACAAAAGCACTTATAATATTATACTTACATAATTGTACGATTTCCAGGGTGTTCGTTAGGCGGGGGTTCACTGTATTTGGCTGAAAAAGGCGACTGAAACTCGAAGCAGCTGATACACGGGGTTCCACTGTACAGTCATCCCTCCGTTTTCGTGTTTAATCCGTTCCTGAGGGATGCACTAAAACTGAAACACATGAAAACTGAAACCATTTTCCCCATAAGAAATAATGGAAATTCAAATAATCCGTTCCAGAAACCCAGAAGTTTGGAAATTTTTTTTTTTGGGGGGGCCTTAAAGATAGATTTACATGCACAAATGAATGAAATGAATGTGGCACTTACCCTTACTGAAGACTGATGTTGCTGGATGGAAGAGAGGGAGGAGGGGAGAGGGTAGAGACCCTAATTTTTGGAAGGGGAATCCCCCTCCATAAGGACTCTAGGTACCAAGTCCTCATCTGGGGTCACTTCCCTTCTTTGTCTTTTAATCCCACTAGGACCAGCTTGAGAGTCACTGCACACCTGTGGCACTAAATATCTCTCCAGAGAGCTCTGTGTCTGGTGGCTCTTTAAAATGTCCCTAAAGTGGGACATGGCATTGTCATTGTAAAAGTAGCCAGCACAGATTGCAACATCTTTGTCAGGGTGATGTTCCTCCACAAATGAATGCACCCTACTCCACATTGCACAAATCTCCTTAATCTCTGAAGAAGGCACCTTACATCTCTCTTCCTCCACTGAAGCAATTTCCTCAGATCTGTTTTGTTGTTGCAGCTCAAGCTCTTGCAGCTCTTCAGTGGTTAGATCTTCATTGTGGTTCTCCACCAACTCTTCCACATCTTCGCCACTCACATCCAACCCCATGCAATTCCCCAATGCCACAATACTTTCCACAACTTCCACAGGCTCCTCAGGGCCAGCCCCAAACCCTTCAAAATCCCTCTCTGGGACACAATCTGGCCACAACTTTCTCCAAGCAGAGTTCATCGTCCTGGAAGTCACTCCCTGCCAAGCTTTATCTATAAGGCCTATGCAATGGAAGATATGGAAGTGATCCTTCCAGAACTCTTTTAGGGTCAATTTAGTGTCATTGGTCACATCAAAGCACCTTTGAAACATTGCTTTGGTGTACAGTTTTTGAAGTTT
>WNWK01028718.1:0-25097 GCA_009830355.1 Cherax destructor | reverse complement strand
TCACAAGAAACGACCGCGAAGTGTGTGAGGAACTCAACATGAGAGTCAAAGAAGTGTTCACCGAGGAGACAGAAGGGACTCCAGAAAGACAGAGAGGTGGGGTACACCATCAAGTGTTGGAGACAATGCATGCAACTGAGGAAGAAGTGAAGAGGCTGCTAAGCGAACTAGATACCTCAAAGGCGATGGGGCCGGACAACATCTCTCCATGGGTCCTGAGAGAGGGAGAAGAGGCGCTATGTGTACCCCTAACAACAATATTCAACACATCTATCGAAACGGAGATTACCTGAGGTATGGAAGACAGCAAATGTAGTCCCAATTTTTAAAAAAGGAGACAGACAAAAAGCACTAAACTACAGACCAGTGTCACTGACATGTATAGTATGCAAAGTCATGGAGAAGATTATCAGGAGAAGAGTGGTGGAGCACCTAGAAAGGAATGAGCTTATCAACGACAGCCAACAAGGTTTCAGGGATGGGAAATCCTGTGTCACAAACCTACTGGAGTTCTATGACAGGGTGACAGCAGTAAGACAAGAGAGAGAAGGGTGGGTAGATTGCATTTTCTTGGACTGTAAGAAGGCGTTTGACACAGTTCCACACAAGAAATTAGTGCAAAAGCTGGAGGACCAGGCAGGGATAGCAGGGAAGGCACTCCAAGCCTCCGAAGTGTCTGTTTGCAGATGATGTGAAGTTGATGAGAAGAATCCAATCGGACGAGGAACAGGCAGAACTACAAAGGGATCTGGACAGGCTGCAGTCCTGGTTCAGCAATTGGCTCCTGGAGTTCAACCCCACCAAGTGCAAAATCATGAAGATTGGGGAAAGGCAAAGAAGACCGCAGACGGAGTACAGTCTAGGGGGCCAGAGACTGCAAACCTCACTCAAGGAAAAAATATCTTCTGAGGCGCACATCAACCAAATAACTACTGCAGCATACGGGCGCCTAGCAAACCTAAGAACAGCATTTCGACATCTCAATAAGGAATTGTTCAGGACCCTGTACACTGTGTACATTAGGCCCATATTGGAACCCACACCTAGCCAAGCACATAAAGAAACTAGAGAAAGTGCAAAAGTTTGCAACAAGACTAGTCCCGGAGCTAAGGGGTATGTCTTACGAGGAGAGGTTAAGGGAAATCGACCTGACGACACTGGAGGACAGGAGAGATAGGGGTCACATGATAACGACATATAAAATACTGAGAGGAATTGACAAGGTGGACAGAGACAGAATGTTCCAGAGATGGGACACAGCAACAAGGGGACACAGTTGGAAGTTGAAGACTCAGATGAATCACAGGGATGTTAGGAAGTATTTCTTCAGTCACAGAGTGGTCGGGAAGTGGAATAGCTTGGGAAGTGATGTAGTGGAGGCAGGATCCATTCATAGCTTAAATAAGAGGTATGATAAAGCTCATGGCGCAGGGAGAGTGACCCAGTAGCGGCCAGTGAAGAGGCGGGGCGAGGAGCTATGACTCGACCCCTGCAACCACAACTAGGTGAGTACAACTAGGTGAGTACATGTACCTGTACTCCAGTTAGACCTTTAGATGTCTAGTTTCTATACCTTAAGTGAATCCATATGTTCCTACGGTACCGTCCACAGGATGGATATTGGATATGTCGTGCCGAATAGGTAAAACTGGTCAATTAGGAAGAACTCATTTAAAATTAAGTCCTTTCTAAAATTTTCTCTTATACGTTTAAAGATATATTTTTTTCATTTACGTTAATGTAAAAATTATTAATTTTGTACCAAAAGAACCTTAGAAAACTTACCTAACCTTATTATAACAAGCTAATTTAATTTAGCCATATCCAAGTAAATATATTTTAGATAAGTATACAATAATTTAATAATAAACGGCACGACACACAATATACCAGTCGTTACGGAGGCGTCTGTAACACGACTAGATAGGTAACTTTTTTTTAACTAGCTCAGTTGCTGCACAAGGTTGCAGGATGTTTGTGGCTGCCATTTACAACCCCCCACCAAATAACATTTAAACATAGACACGAGTATGCGAGAGTCAGTGTAGTAACATCGTTGAAAAAAACAACTGCAAAGAAAATAATAGGATGGATAATGAGAACGTTCAAAACAAGAGTACCCAAGCCACTGATGATCCTTTTCAAATCACTTCTTCTCTCTAGGCTGGAATACTGCTGTACATTAACATCTCCGTTCAAACCAGGTGAAATTGCAGATCTAGAGAGTGTACAGAGAACCTTTACTGCACATATAAGTTCCATCAAACACCTTAACTACTGGGAACGCTTGGAAGCACTCGACTTGTACTCACTGGAATGCAGGCGAGAGAGAGATATCATAATCTACACTTGGAAAATTCTAGAAGGAATGGTCTCGAATCTGCACACACAAATCACTCCCTATGAAAATAAAAGACTTGGCAGGCGGTGCAAAATACCCCCATATGAAAAATAGGGGCGCCATTGGTACACTAAGAGAAAACACCATAAGTGTCCGGGGCCCAAGACTGTTCAACAGCCTCCCACCATGCAAGCGTTGAACTAGGGATGTAAAACACACGTTGCAGAGCCTTTTCATTGGATGGTGATAAGAGACCGTCTAATAAAACGAAAAGTTGTCCCTTATAGACGTTACGCTCTTTTACGTGTATTTCACATGATGGTTTAACTACTCATCATTCACTACAAGAACGAAGCTTGTGATAGTTGGGGATCCACTGTGAGATATAAACCAGGAGAGATGGAATCCTTAAGAGTCTCAAAGATACATTGAAGCAAAGTGCGTGACGTCATAATGCAAAACATCTTAAGGAAACGTAGTTAAAAAAGACGAACGGGATTAAGAGGAATGAAGGTTGGCGAGGTTGGACTTGTTTCTCATGCAGTAAGGCGGATGTAAATAAGAAAACAAAGGCAAAATATTGATTGACCCTGAGAGGCAGCGATCGTTGATAAATAAGATACATGTGCAACAGTTAGGTATCTTTATTTCAAAACGTTTCGCCTACACAGTAGGCTTCTTCAGTCGAATACATAGGCAGCAGCAGAAGCAGTGGAGATGTGCAGACGATGTACTCAGTCTTCAAGGCTGATGGACTGAGTACGTCGTGTCTGCTTCTCTTCTGCTTCTGCTGCCTCCTCTGTATTATTTTGAGTAAATGATTATTATAGTCATGGGGAGCGCTAAACCCGTAGGATTATACAGCGCACGTGGGGGGGGGATGGAAGGTATTCAGGCTCAATTCAGGGAACCGGAGCACAGATCCAATTCACTAGATCAAGAGCCCCTCACCAGCGTCAAGGAACCTCCCTTGAGGGGTACTCTGTATTCAACCTACTGTGTAGGTACTATATACTGTTATACTGAGGCTGATATACTGAGACTGATATACTGAGACTAATATACTGAGACTGATATACTGATGTACTGAGACTGATATACTGAGACTGATATACTGAGACTAATATACTGAGACTGATATACTGATGTACTGAGACTGATATACTGAGACTGATATACTGATGTACTGAGACTGATATACTGAGACTGATATACTGATGTACTGAGACTGATATACTGAGACTGATATAGATGAACCGCGACTACGAAGAACTCAGACATTTCCTGACGGAAGTTCAGTGAAACACTGAACTTTAGTAAACAGTTGACGCCGAGAAATCATGAAAATGCAAATCCAAAAATGAGAAAGAGGCGTCAGACAAATTTGAACTAATCCGCGAAGGTAATATATGGAAGATACAGGAAGAAATCGTAATTCAGTAACCAGTTTTAAGAAGCATAAACCAGGAAGAGAAATAATATGGGAAAAAATGGGGAATGAATTCAAACCCAGAGAAGAGGCTATGAGAAGAGACAAACAAAATGTAAACATCATCGAGTGAGAAGGAAACCTCAAAAACAATTAAAATGAACACAATAAAGTCAAAACAAAGACAACAAACAGTAAAGCTACTTCATAGCCATACAATGTAAAAATAGACACATACAGTATAATGCAATATTTCATTGACAAAGGGGACTTCATCAAGTTAACATTATTACAGATCTGTTTATGACCTGATAAAGCCCACTGTGTGGGCGAAATGTAGTTAATAAAGGATCGCATTATACCGCATTTGTGTCTATTTTGCCATTGTGTCGACATTTTATATAATTTATCTCCAATGCCACAAACATCAGGAGAACGACGGTAAGAATAATGTTGTGATGAATGGTTAAGTTAGGTTGTGATGAATGGTTAAGTTAGGTTAGGTTATGAATGGTTAAGTTAGGTTAGGTTGTGATGAATGGTTAAGTTAGGTTGTGATGAATGGTTAAGTTAGGTTAGGTTGTTATGAATGGTTAAGCTAGGTTAGGTTGTGATGAATGGTTAAGTTAGGTTAGGTTGTGATGAATGGTTAAGTTAGGTTAGGGGTTGATGAATGGTTAAGTTAGGTTAGGTTGTTATGAATGGTTTAGCAAACGATTCATCACAACCCCCCTTTTATTCTTAGTGTTATAACCTTATTATTGAAGAATGGGACACATATGCAACACTTGGGTATCTTTACTGAGGAAACGTTTCGCCACACAGTGGCTTCATCAGTCCAATACAAAGAAGAATGGTTAAGGAGAGGAGAAGTTTAAAGTAATCAGTCCCTCAACCTGAAATCGATGTCTTCAGTGACCATATCGATTAAAGGTTGATTGACTGATTACCTTAATCTTCCCCTCTCCTTACACCGTTCTTCTTTTTTATTTGACTGATGAAGCCACAGTGTCCCATTCTTCAAGAATAAGGTTATAACACTAAGAAAAAAAACGGGGGAAACTTTTTTAGAAACTGACAGAAATATGTAAAAAAAAGATTTGAGATTGTGTTTACAAAAGATCAAGTGTGAGTAGCAGAGTCAGGAGGCAGGATAAAGTAAGTGAAAAATATTAAGTGTTGAAACGATGGTTGAGACAACCATGGGATTTTCCGGAGGAATGTTTACACGTCATGAAAATCAGGATGTAACACGCCAAGAATTTTAAAAGCTGAAATAATAAGCAAGAGAATTATTCTTATCTTTAACAAGTCATTAGTGATTAGGAAGGCGGAAGATGACTGGAATAATAATAATAATATTTTATTTTATTAACACATCGGATGTTTCCCATCAAGGTACGGTGGCTCGAAAAAGAAAAAACGTTCACCATCGTTCACTCCATCACTGTCTTGCCAGAGGCGCACTTACACTACAGTTATAAAACTGCAACATTAACACCCCTCCTTCAGAGTGCCAGCACTGTACTTCCCATTTTTATTTACAACAAGTACATGTACAAGGTATACAGTCCTAGCTGACACCAGTGACATACTGCTATACAGAAAGCCGCTTGTTATGCAGAGCATTTCGAGGAAATTAGGCCAATGTTGTCCCAGGATGCGACCCACACCAGTCGACTAACACCCAGGTACCTATTTTACTGATGGGTGAACAGGGACAGCAGGTTTCTTAAGGAAACACGTCCTAATATTTCCACCCATACTGGGGATCGAACGAGGAACCACAGTGTGTGAGCTAAGTGCTCTAGCGATCGAGCTACGGAAAGTAGCACAATCAAATCAAATAATTATTGGTTATACTGGGTTAAATAAGCCAGTGTTTCACTGAGGCTTGTGTAACACTTGGGTAACTTTGTTCTGATACCCAAGCCAGTGTGGCTTCTTCAGTATAATTTTATGTGTCTATGACATTGCAAAGCCCTGAACTACAGACAAGTATCCTTAATAAATATAAATATGTAAATAGTTATGCAAGCTGCTGAAAAGGGTCTCGATTAGAGACCGAAATATACAGTCCTCATCTCTTGTTTTTGTATCTAAATGTGAGGTTGGATAACATAGGTTAAGTATTTACAGTACCCGGATTATCGTTAGTCGACTGATTTGTGTGGCATCCTGGGGAAGGGGGGTCAGTATACCTTAGAGTTTGGCTTTGAAATGAGCTTAGGCAGGATAACAGCTGATACGTGTAAAACAAATTCATGCGTGGCCAGATAAATGATTACTGGGATAAGGAAGTTTATTTAGGCACAAATACACATAAATACAGTTACACAAATTATCATAATAATAGCATGAGTGTAAATTACCCACCAGCATAACCCCATAAAAGTCAGACAAGTGACTCAGTATATGATTAACATTCAGGAACAAATGCTAATTAATAAATGCTTGACAATAGCATCATGGTTGAGCGAAACAAACATCCAAGTAGCTTCGAAGATGAAGAATAGGCCTAGCGTAGGCCAGTAGGCCTCCAGTGAAGGTTTCTTCAGTGCTTTTGTCCCTAGGACGATGGTGACCGCCTTACCAGAGTCGACTGTCGATATTTAACAGCAACATAACAAAAAGAGAAGGTTCAACTTGGGGAAAAAATCGTGAATTTGCAATCGTTGGATGACTCATCGAGGTTTTGTGATTTAAGCGAAGCGTGAAGTGTTTTTTTTTTTTGTTATTTGACAAAAAAATATTTTTTAAATCGCACAGACCAAAAATCCTTGTTGGCATTTTAATGTGTTTTGAAGGAAGTCCTTGTTTAGTACTCATTGAGGAGATGAGTACTTGGTACTCGATGAGACGATGAGTTTTTGGTTGGTATTTTGAAGACGAATCCTTGGTTAGTACTCACTCAGAAGACTAAATCTTGTTTGGTACTCAGAAACCCAGTTCTTGGTTTGTACTTGCTTGGTTGGTACTAACTCAGAAGACGAGTTCTTGGCGGGTACTCAGAATATTAGTTCTTAATCGGAACTCACACAGTAGATGGGTCCTGGGTGATATTCACTCTGAAGAAGAGTCCTTGGTTGGTAGTCAGAAGACACTACCCACCGTGTGTATGCAAAGGCGTACTAACCAGTCTAGATACAAAGGCGTGCTATGCTTATAATAGGAGTGCTAGAAATAAGATAGATGAGGTAAAATAATCGCATGTGCAGGAAGCATAGATATTATTGCTATAACAGAAACCTGGTTCAACATGAAGGACAGAGAAATGCCTCCTGAATGCCACATGAAAGGCTATAAATTATTCCACACGGAAAAGGTCAATAGGAAGTGTGGTAGGGGTTTGGCAATGTATGTCAGAGATTATTTAAATTGTTGCGTTAGACAAAATATAAAATTAGAAGCGACGGACACTGAATCCCTTTGGCTACAGTTTCTCGATGGTCTTGAAAAACTGATCTTGGGTGTGATTTATAGACCCTCAAATCTAGATAGGGAACATCGTAAACTTCTATTTGATGAAATTACTGAGGTATCTAGATTCAAAAAATATTTTAATGCGAGATTTTAACTTTAGCCAAATTGGAACAATTTGACAGGAGCTCTTGAATCTGGCAGTTTTCTAGGTACGATCCAGGATTGTTTTTCAAAGCAGTTTTTGAGAGAACTAACCGTGTTTGACTTGGTTCTTGCAACCGAGGAATCTTGAATTAATAACTTTGCTGTTAATGATCTACTAGCCTACATAAATGAACTTTTAATTCGGCACAGAAACCAAATTGGTTATTGTAAGCTAACTTTGATGCGTTGATAGCGAATCAATTAAGTTTTTTGAAATCTCATGATCAATAATCTGTCTATATAAGTTTAAAGAATCACATGATATACGAGGCGCTATTAAAAAATTACAAGTTACCAAACCGCCGCGAAAAAAATATAGGCTTATCAATCACCTAGTTGAAGTTGTCTCCCTGGAAGTACTCTCCCTGGAAGTACTCTCCCTGGAAGTACTCTCCCTGGAAGTACTCTCCCTGGAAGGCTATTCACTGATCCCAACACCTCTGCCACTTCTCCAAACATTTCTGGAACTTTTATTTCCTATTATAAGTAATAGAAGAAATTGCAATGTCCTGGATACTCTGACGACGGTCTTTGTGAATATTATTTCTCACTTTTTCAATGTAGGTGTCTGTTGTTGCCATTGATGAACGACCAGAACGTTCATCATCCTCAACTGACATTCGTCCTGATTTGAGTTGAGAAAACCATTTAAAGCACTTTGTCCGACCCATTACTTCACCAAATGCTTGCTGAAGCATTTTTGTGGTTTAATTAGCTGTTTGACGGAGCTAGAAACAAAATGAATTATACACATTGTTCTTTATTTTAAGGTTCCATTCTGTTACACAAAAAATCGCAACAACGCATTGACAACACGACAAAAGAAAATGTCTGTTTAACCTCAATGTAATGACGGACCGCATTGAAACTCGCCACCTACTTCACAATGGAGTGAACTGCGTACACAGTATCATATTCATTAATTATCAAATACCAGCTGAAATACCTTAGTAAAAAAAAGTCAGTAGATTTGAAAGGCAAGATCACTCCTTTGAAAATCTGCTATGAGACTCGCTGATCAATTTATATATTTCTAGGCGGCTTCAAATTGATTTTGTAATTTGAAGCCACCGGCAGTCCAGAAACTTTTTGATAGCACCTCATTCATGGACTTCAGGAGACTGTTGAAGAAAGTAGCTGCACATGGAATAGGAAGGATTTTTTTTTGTTGGAAACGGGGAGAAATCAGAGTGTGGACGAGTTACAAGCGGTGTTCCATAGATGCAGTGTTGGGCCCCTTGTTGTTTACAATACACATAAATGACATAGATGAGGGAATAAATAGCGATATAAGCAAGTTTGCCAATGAGGACACTAGAACGCTGAAGGAAGATCTAGATAAGGTTGATGCGATGGTCGGAGAAGTAGCAGATGCAGTTTAGTGTAGACAAATGTAAGGTTTTAATCCAGTAAAAAGAGAATAACCATGGCACTTATAAACTGAATAATGTAGATCTCAATAACTCTGAATGCGAAAAAGTGTTTAGGAGTTCTGGGTAGCAGTCAACACTGCATAAGTGTTCGCAATAAAGCTAATAGAATTCTTGGCTTCTATTATAGATCATAATACAATTCCTCCGGTTCAACTTTATATATCCTTAGTAAGGACTCATTTAGATTATTCTACACAACTTTTGTCTCCATATCGTAGAATGTACTTAAATGCTCTGAAAAACAAAAGGATGTCAAAGTTGATTCTCTCCATCATGTCTTTCCTACGAGGATAGACTGACAACACTGAATCTCTATTCTTTGGAAAGGCGTGGAGGTAGCGGGGGGATGGGGGGGGAGTTAGATATAACTGAAGTGTATAAATGAAAGAGCGGATTAAATAAAGAGGATATAAAACGCGATGGAAATATCTAACCAGAATGCAAAGGGTTCAAAGGCGTACTGCTCACTACCTCTGTACAGAGGTGTACTGCCCACAGTCTGGATATAAAGGGGTGCTACCCACAAAGGTGAATTTCGACGGTAATGAAGAAACAGACACAATTTTCAAAACAAGCTTTCATTAAGAGAACGTTTCGCTCAGCATAGAGCTTTATGAAGTTATGCTGAAGCTTCACATGGACTGACATATTCAATATTAAAGCTCTCATTACTCTGTTTAAAGCAGTACATTTTTCTTCAGCTTTCTATAGAGTCAGTAAAAAAATATAAAACAAAATTAATGTTATTTTGGAAAAACGACGTGAATGTGGTTATTACAAATGCAATATTTTATATAGATTTACAAAGATTAGCAAATTACTCCATATCTGAAGTCTGGAAGACGAGTATATGTACTCAGTGCACACTAGAATGTAAATACAGAGGAGTGTATGTCTTGCAGTGAGCATACACAGAGAGCTATATGTTTGTAGTGAGCATACACAGAGAGGTATATGTTTGTAGTGAGCATACACAGAGGAGTGTATGTCTTGCAGTGAGCATACACAGAGGAGTGTATGTCTTGCAGTCAGAATACACAGAGAGGTGTATGTCTTGCAGTGAGCATACACAGAGAGGTGTATGTCTTGCAGTGAGCATACACAGAGAGCTATATGTTTGCAGTGAGCATACACAGAGAGGTGTATATCTTGCAGTGAGCATACACAGAGAGGTATATGTCTTTCATTATATATACAATGAAAGTTTAATTTAATATCAATATTGGCATTAAAATATTCTTAGCTGGTGGTAAAGAGGTTCCACGCATCTTAATGACCCTCGTCTGGTAGATAGACTCTAAATCACCTCATTAACAGTCGTCATCAAACCGTAACAAATCTGAAAGGGATTCTAAGGAACTGTTTATAAATTAAAAACTAAATATCACCTTATTAAAAAAAAAGAAAACAGAGTCTAAAATCTCACGTTATTAATATATGGGGAAAAGACTACAAATACACGCCAGGGGTTCGATCCCATGGCAGAAAAATATATAGTTCATAATGTTGCCCAAACTATAATGCATCTATATTTTGAATGAATAAAATACCACAGTGAAAATAGGAAGTGCTTACACACATGTGCTTACGCACATGTGTGTACGCACATGACGGCGCTCAATTTTTTTTTTTTCACAGTGGTATTTTTTAATATTTTCAATCACGTGTTTTATTGTGATTTATACACAAATAACCAGCACATAGGAGAGAGAGGAAAGTTTATGGTGATGTTTGGGTCCAAGACGCCATAAGTTTGTCTCTGCTCTGCAGCTTAGTTGTGTCTTGTTCAAATAACTACTGTGTCTTTTATTCTTTATTATGATTTCTTCCATATATTTTAAATAGATGGTGTAATGTCGGAGTCAACACTGAAGTGACTTCCTCCATGATGTGACTTCCTCCATGAAGTGACTTCCTCCATGAAGTGACTTCCTCCATGAAGTGACTTCCTCCATTAAATGACTTCCTCCATGAAGTGACTTCCTCCATGAAGTGACTTCCTCCATTAAATGACTTCCTCCATGAAGTGACTTCCTCCATGAAGTGACTTCCTCCATGAAGTGACTTCCTCCATGAAGTGACTTCCTCCATGAAGTGACTTCCTCCATGAAGTGACTTCCTCCATGAAGTGACTTCCTCCATTAAATGACTTCCTCCATGAAGTGACTTCCTCCATGAAGTGACTTCCTCCATGGAAGAGAGGAAAACAGTTAATGGTCATATAAACATATAATTTCAATGTTAAGGTCATTTACTTTAAGGACATTATTGCATCTCAGAAAAAGTCTTAATGTAACTCGCGTGCAACACCTCGCCATCTTTATTGCAGAAAAGTTTAGCTTGCAAAAAAGAAGGCTTCTTCAGGCTTATACAGGCGAATATAAGATGGGAGAGTAGTGGCGCACGCAGGTGTGATCAGCACTGTGTCAGTAAACTTTGTTGCAGGTCCTTGTCTCTCCTCAGCTTCCTTGCACATTGTTGCCACATTGCATCATCTCGTTTACTGACTTCCCTGCCACACTGAACCCCGTGCAGGAAGTTATTCATGAATGTGTGTGTGTGTGTACTCAATTAGTTGTTCTCACCTAGTTAGGGTTGCGGGGGTCGATTCATAGCTCCTGGCCCCGCCTCTTCACTGGCCTCTACTGGGTCACTCTCCCTGCGCTATAAGCTTTATCATACCTCTTCTTAAAGCTATGAATGGATCCTGCCTCCACTACATCGCTTCTCAAACTATTCCATTTCCTGACCACTCTGTGACTGAAGAAATACTTCCTAACATCCCTGTGATTCATCTGAGTCTTCAACTTCCAACTGTGTCCCCTTGTTGCTGTGTCCCATCTCTGGAACATTCTGTCTCTGTCCACCTTGTCAATTCCTCTCAGTATTTTATATGTCGTTATCATGTCCCCCCTATCTCTCCTGTCCTCCAGTGTCGTCAGGTCGATTTCCCTTAACCTCTCCTCGTAGGATATACCCCTTAGCTCCGGGACTAGTCTTGTTGCAAACCTTTGCACTTTCTCTAGTTTCTTTACGTGCTTGGCTAGGTGTGGGTTCCAAACTGGTGCTGCATACTCCAATATGGGCCTAACATACACAGTGTACAGGGTCCTGAACGATTCCTTAAGATGTCGGAATGCTGTTCTTAGGTTATCTAGGCGCCCGTATGCTGCAGCAGTTATTTGGTTGATGTGCGCCTCAGGAGATGTGCCTGGTGTTATACTCACCCCAAGATCTTTTTCCTTGATTGAGGTTTGTAGTCTCTGGCCCCCTAGACTGTACTCCGTCTGCGATCTTCTTTGCCCTTCCCCAATCTTCATGACTTTACACTTGGTGGGGTTGTACTCCAGGAGTCAATTTCTGGACCTGGCTTGCAGTCTGTCCAGATCCCTTTGTAGTTCTGCCTGGTCCTCGTCTGATTGAATTCTTAACATCAACTTCACATCATCTGCAAACAGGGACACTTCGGAGTCTATTCCTTCCGTCATGTCGTTCAGAAATACCAGAAACAGCACCGGTCCTAGGACTGACCCCTGTGGAACCCCACTTGTCTCCCGCGCCCACTCTGACACCTCGCCACGTACCATGACTCGCTGCTGTCTTCCTGACAGGTATTCCCTGATCCATTGTAGTGCCTTCCCTGTTATCCCTGCCTGGTCCTCCAGCTTCTACACTAATCTCTTGTGTGGAACTGTGTTAAACGCCTTCTTACAGTCCAAGAAAATGCAATCTACCCACTCCTCTCTCTCTTGTCTTACTGCTGTCACCCTGTCATAGAACTCCAGTAGGTTTGTGACACAGGATTTCCCGTCCCTGAAACCGTGTTGGCCGTCGTTGATAAGCTCATTTCTTTCTAGGTGCTCCACCACTCTTCTCCTGATAATCTTCTCCATGACCTTGCATACTATACAGTCAGTGACACTGGTCTGTAGTTTAGTGCCTCATGTTTGTCTCCTTTTTTGAAAATTGGGACTACATTTGCTGTCTTCCATACCTCAGGTAGTCTCCCTTTTTCAATAGATGTGTTGAATATTCTTGTGTGTGTGTGTGTGTGTGTGTGTGTGTGTGTGTGTGTGTGTGTGTGTGTGTTGGTCAGCGGTCCAGCAAGGTAAAAGTGACATATCCCAAAAATAAATAAAACTAGATGTGTTTGGGTCGCTGCGCGATCCGAAAAAGGTGTCCCCGTATTCCATAAGCCCAGCCTCCTCTACCTCATTGCATACAAAAAGAACACTGGAGGGCGGCCATAAAATTCTAATATAACAAAATCTATACATGCGGGAGCGCGCGCGTTTGTGTACTTGCCTAATTGTGGTTGCAGGTGTGTGTGTGTGTGTGTGTGTATATTCAGCTGTTGTTGCAGGGGTCGAGTCATAGTTCCTAGCCCCGACTCTTTGTTGGTCGCTACTAGGTTCACTCCCTTCTCCATGAGCTTTATCGAACCTTTTCTTAAAGCTATGTATGGATCCTGCCTCCAATACATCACTCTTCATATTGTTCCACTTCCTGACAACTCTGTGACTGAAGAAATACTTCCTCACTTCCCTGTGACTCATCTGAGTTTTCAATTTCCAGTTGTGACCCCTTGTTGCTGTGTCCCATCTCTGAAACATTCTGTCGCTATCCACCTTGTCAATTCCTCTGAGTATTTTATGTCCTTATCACGTCCCCCCTATCCCTCCTGTCCTCCAGTGTCGCCAGGTTAATTTCCCTTAACCTCGCCTCGTAGGGCAAACCCCTTAGCTCTGGAATTAGTTTTGTTGCAAACCTTTACACTTTTTCTATTTTTATGTGTTTTGCAGCCTTTGACGTCCTTAGGCTGTACTCCGTCTGTGGTCTTCTCTGTCCTTCCCCAAACTTCATGACTTTGCATTTGCTGTGGTTAAACTCCAGGAGCCATTTTTGGACCAGGCTTGCAGCCTGTCCATATCTCCTTGTAGGCTTACCTTATCCTCATCCATTCGTATTCTTCTCATTAGCTTCACATCGTCTGCAAAAAGGAATACCTCTGAATCTATCCCTTCTGTCATGTCATTCACATTTACTGGAAACAACACCGGACCCAGGACTGACCCTTTTGGAACCCCACTTGACACATGCACCCACTCTGACACCTCGTCACGTAGTAGCTCACTTTGTTATCTTCCTGTTAGGTATTCCCTGATCCATTGCAGTACTTTCCCTGCTATTCCTGCCTGCTCATCTAGCTTTTCAACCAGTCTCTTGTGTGGCACTGTGTTGAAAACCTTCTTACAGTCAAGGAAGATGCAGTCTGCCCACCCCTTTCTCTCTTGTCTTACTTCTGTTACCTTATCGCAGAACTCCAGTAGTATTGTGATGCAGGATTTTCCTTCCCTGAAGCCAAGCTTGTTGTCATGTATGAGCCCAATCCTTTCTGTGTGTTCCACCACTCTTCTCCTGATAATCTTCTGCATAACATTACATACTATATATGTCAGCGACACTGGTCTGTAGTTTAAGGCTGCGCGTCTGTCTCCTTTCTTAAAAATTGGGACTACGTTCGCTGTCTTCCACACCTCAGGCAGTTGCCCTGTTGTAAGTGGCACACATAGTGCATCTGCTCCCTGTCTCAGGACCAACGTAGAGATGTTGTCTGGGTCTTCGAGGTATCTGGTTCACCTAGCAGTTTCTTCATATCGGTTGTGTGCAGTGTCTCCAGCACTTGCTGGTGCACCCTACTCCCTCGGTTTGCTGGAAGCCTCTCTATCTCCATTGTAAATACCTCCCTGAATCTTGAACTGAATTCCTCACATACTTTTTAGTCTCTCCCTGTGAGCTCCCCTCCTTCCTTCCTCAGTCTGATGTGGCTGTATAAGAAGTTTGGGTCAGATTTGGCTTTTGATGCCATGTCATTCTCTTATTGCCTCTGGGCTTTTCTCCTTATGCAAGCTCATTCATTTCTGTCTCTTTAGCTCAGCTCCTTGTTTTCCCGAGTTCTTTGCCTTCTATACTTTTCCATACTCTAGTGCATTTGGCTTTGGCCTCTCCACACCTTCGGGTAAACCATGGGCTCACTCTAGTCTTTTCATTGTTTCTCTTACCCCTTGGCACAAACTTTTCCTCTGCATCCCTGCACTTTGCGGTCACGTGTTCCATCATTTCATGTACTGTCTTCCCCTGTAGCTCGCCCAACCACTGCACCCCATGCAGGAATTACTCTGTCTTCCATACCTCAGGTAATCTCCCTTTTTCGATAGATGTGTTGAATATTGTTGTGTGTGTGTGTGTGTGTGTGTGTGTGTGTGTGTGTGTGTGTGTGTGTGTGTGTGTGTGTGTTGGTCAACGGTCCAGTAAGTCAGGACCACGTGATCGCTAGCACTGAGGGGCATTTCATGAGTGATTTCCCCTGTCTGAACTGTTGAAGGTGAATACAAGATCCAGCCTAGCTGGTTCATCGTTTCCTCTTTCTCTGGTTGTATCCCTAACTTGTTGGTACATAAAGCTTTCCAACACCACCTCCAGCATCTTGGCTCTCCATGTCTCCGGTCCCCCATGTGGCTCCACATTTCCCAGGCTATATCCTTGTGGTTGAAATCCTTCATGATGAGTAGCTTTGCTCTGCTTATATGGGTTCTTCTGGCTACCTCGGCTAGTGTGGCCACCGTCATTCTCTTACTCTCATCATATTCTTGTCTTGGTCTTCTGTTGTTCGGTGGCAGGTATATTCATGTGTGTTGATATGTATTTGAATATGTATACATGTGCATATAAAATGCCCATCACTGCAATTCATACCACCATCACTGCCACACCAACACTATCACCACCATCCTCAACACCACTACCACCATCATGTGCCTGCGTATATATGTGAATCTATAACCAATAATAATAGAAGTTTACTATTTGGCATTACCTGATATTGTGATGCTGGTCAAAAGAGGAACTTTAAAAACGGAAATCAATTGGAAATCAATATCGGGAATGATCTATATAAAATTGAGTGGAAAGCACCTGCACATGTTAATTCCTTTACGAACATTTACCTAGTAATAGCTGACCAAGGTTTGAAATTTGAAGCCGATTGGATACAGCATTGTGAAGGTATAAACGAAAACCTTACATGGTATGTGGAAACTGTAGCTAACAGATGGACGGCTCTGGCATCAAGCCGTGCAGTATTTAAGGGTTCACGCAACTCGAGAAGTTTAAAAAAAAAAAAAACATTAAAGATGTGATTTTCCATTATTCGATATTTTTACTGATGTATTAATTTCAAAATTCTCTAAAATCTCGAATGAAAAAAAAAAAAAAAGATTGATTCTGAGGTTTTTCCAACAATTCAAAGTTAAAAAAAAATTATTGCAGTGATAAATTTACCCCACAAAACTAAGGAGAATGGGTACTGCCCTGGCCATAAGACGCATCAATCATTAAATACTAAAAAACATTCAGAAATTTTTGAAAGTAATGATTAAATGGAAATAAAAATTTCATAAATTTTACAAACAAAATGGTTAAATTTCACTCGCCAACTTGGCGCCGCTGCAGCCGCACGGTTACACACATTTTTTTTATTGTTCGAAGTTCTACCGCTGAGGATTTTGGAAGTTATCCCAGCCATTCCAGGATGTTAGTCATGTGGTCGGTAACTTTGGTCACAGAACAACTGCACATGACACCTTTCCTTAGTATCTGATTGTTGCATGCAAAGAGTATGTAACCTTTATTCGGAGCATGTTAAACACACCCACATAGGCTCCCCTCCAACCAGCGAACCATCGTTAAGGGTTTGGTGATGGGGCCCCATCAACAAATCAACGACTCGGTTCAGCCAATTAAAATGCGAGTTTAACAATGACAAAGGTGACGTGGTTACCACTCGCAGTTTGTCATTGGAATTCCTGCATAGAGCTGGTTGTGGAAAGTTGTCTGTCTTTTGGCTGCTGCTTAGCCTAGACAACTGTGGCGTGCACTAAACACTACTCCTTTGTATATAGTGTACATATGTGTAAATAGCACTTTGTTATACTTGGTGAAGGAAAAGACAAAAGTCTTATATAATCACAATTACTTGGTGAAGGAAAAGATAAAAGTTTCGAATTAATCTAGCTGAATTTTGAAAGAAATACAATTTCAATACATCTTCTACTGTGTTTCTTTTCTCCAAGCTCCCTTTACACTCAGGTTAACAGGCCATTGAACCTGAGGTTGTAATACTGATCCTCGTTACTATATACAATCGTTCAAAATTTGAATCTGATTGGATGATGGGTTTTTGAGTTATGAGCGAAATAAAATCGAGAAGTTGGAGGAAGAAAATAAAGAAAAAAATTCAGGCGCCTGTGACGAGGGGGGTTCCACAAGGGTCAGTCCTAGGACCGGTGCTGTTTCTGCTATGTGTATAACAACAGAAGAGATAGATTCAGAGGTGTCCCTGTTTGCAGACGACGTGAAGCTAATGCGGTGTGTTCAAGTGGACGAGGATCAGATAGGACAACAAAGGGATCTGGACAGGCTGCAAGCCTGGTCCAACAACTGGCTCCTGGAGATGAACCTCACCAAGTGCAAAGTCATGAAGATTGGGGAAGGGCAAAGAAGACCGCAGAGAGAGTACAGGCTAGGGGACCAAATACTGCAAACCTCACTCAAAGAAAAGAATTATGGGGTGAGTATAATACAGAGCAAATCTTCTGAGGCGCACATCAGCCAAATAATTGCGGCAGCATATGGGCGCCTAGCAAACCTAGGAATGGCGTTTCGACACTTGCGTAAGGAATCATTCAAGACTCTATACACCGTGTACATCAGGCCCATATTGAAGTATGCAGCACCAGTATGGAACCAACACCTGGTCAAGCACGTCAAGAAATTAAAGACAGCGTAAAGGTTTGCAACAAGACTAGTCCTGGAGCTAAGAAGTATGTCCTATGAGGAGAGGTTAAGGGAAATCAACCTAACGACACTGGAGGACAGGAGGGATAGGGGGGACATGAAAACGTCATATAATTTTTTTTTATTAACACATCGGCCGTTTCCCACCAAGGCAGGGTGACCCGACAAAGAAAAACTTTCATCACCATTCACTCCATCACTGTCTTGCCAGAGGCGTGCTTACACTACAGCTACAAAACTGCAACATTAACACCCCTCCTTCAGAGTGCCGGCACTGTACTTCCCATATCCAGGAATCAAGTACGTATGTAGTAGATTGGTAGACAGCAACCACCCAGGGAGGTACTACCGTCCTACCAAATGAGTGTGGAACATAAGCCTGTAATTGTTTTGCATGATGGTAGGATTGCTGGTGTCTTTTTCTGTCTCATAAACATGCAAGGTTGCAGGTATGTCTTGCTACTTCTACTTACACTTAGGTAACACTACACATACATGTACAAGCATATATATACTAACCCCTCTGTTTTTTCTTCTATTTTTCTTCCTAGTTCTTGTTCTTTTTTATTTCTGCTTATCTCCATGGGGAAGTGGAACAGAATTCTTCCTCCGTAAGCTATGCGTGTCGTAAGGAGCGACTATCTGCAATTCTAGGAAATAAAAAGATATATAAGAACAATACCATCAAATTATAAAAAGCAGATGAACCCCTACTCTCACCTACTGAGACAACAAACAGACTTAATGTTTTCTTCTCCACCGTAGGAAAGAATCTAGCGAGTAAAATCCCAAGCTCGAACACCCGTCCAACAGACTACCTCACAAACACCTACCCTAATACGCTATTCCTAGCTCCTACCAACCCAATTGAAGTCTCGCTCATAATCAACACCCTTAAAAACAAGGCAGGAGACATAAACAGCTTACCACCTTTTATGTACAAAAAAGCTTCACAGGTACTGTCACCAATTATAGCAACACTATTCAATAAATCCATTGAAGCCTCTACCTTTCCATCAATTCTCAAAATAGCTAGGGTCACCCCGATCCACAAAGGAGGTGATCAAACAGAATTGAATAATTATAGACCAATTTCTAATTTACCACTGCTTTCTAAAATCTTCGAAAAATTAATTCATAGACAGATCTATTCCTACCTCGTCTCACACAATGTACTCAACCCCTGTCAATTTGGATTCAGGACCAACAAGAGCACAAACGATGCTATTTTGCACATGCTAGAGTTAATATACACCGCACTTGAGAAGAAAGAAGTCCCACTGGGAATCTTCATTGATCTACGCAAAGCTTTTGATACAGTCGACCATGATTTACTGCTCACAAAATTGGCACACTATGGTATAAGGGGGCACTCACTCAACTACCTAAAGTCATACCTTAGTAACAGAAGCCAATACGTGTACACAAATGGAGCGAACTCTTCCACACAACAAATTACAGTCGAAGTCCCTCAAGGAAGTGTCCTGGGGCCACTCCTATTCCTCATTTACATAAATGACCTGCCGAATGCATCACAACTACTCAATCCCATATTATTTGCAGATGACACAACATATGTCTTCTCTCACCCAAATCCAGTTATACTGGCCAACACAGTTAATGCCGAATTACAGAAAATATCAACATGGATGACGACTAACAAGCTTACTCTCAATACTGACAAGACCTACTACATACAGCTTGGAAACAAAGCCACAAATGTTCCACTTAACATAACGCTCAATGGTATACCCATCACAAGACTCACAGAGGGAAAATTCCTAGGAATCCACCTTGACAGTAGTCTTAAATTCCAAACACACATACAACAAATTTCCAAGAAAATCTCAAAGACATTAGGTATATTATCAAAGATACGCTATTATGTACCTCAATCAGCTCACCTTGCACTATATCATTCACTTATCTACCCTTATCTCACCTATGGAATCTGTGCATGGGGATCAACAACATTAAATCACCTTAGACCACTCATAACCCAGAAAAGGCTGCAGTCAGAATGATAACAAATTCCCACTCTAGACAGCATACTCCGCCAATATTCAAAAGCCTAAAACTACTTACATTAAAGAACATTCACACTTATTCTTGTGCCTACTACATACATAGAACTATACACTTTAATATAAACCCTCCGCTCAAAATTCTCCTCACCAACTTTAATAGGACCCATGACCACAACACAAGACACAGATCACTTTTTGATATACCCCGAGTCCATATCAACCTATGTAAAAATTCTATGCACATAAAGGACCCCAGAATCTGGAATTCATTACCAGTAAATACTAAGATAACCTTGTCTGAAAATCAATTTAAGACTCTTCTCAAAAACCACCTACTTACCCTTAACTAAATACTCATACTGTAAATTACGTTCAAAATGCTCAATATTATTATCCTATAAGATAATTTCAATTTTTACTAATATGTTACTATTATGTTACCCCCTACTCACCTTAAACTAAATACTCATACTATAAATTACTTTCAAAAATGGTCAATGTTATTTTCCTTAAGATAATCTCAATTTGTACTATTATATTACCATCCTCCTAAACACTTGTTACAATGTAATATCATCATATTGTAATTGGAACAACCAAATATATAACTAGAATAAACTCAATCAATTTCTCTAATATTATGTACATAGTCTATAAGTCATTAGATTAAGCTGCTCCTAATGCCATGGCATGTCAATGGCTCTCCTTGCACTTCAGTTTATGATTGTAACTATAAATATCTATGTAAAATTGCAATGAAATATTTTTTTTTAAATGCCGGGAACAATGGGCTAGTAACCCCTTCTCCTGTATAAATTACTAAAAACAAGATAAGGAAAAAACTTCATAAAATTGGGATGTTTGAATGTGTGTGGATGTAGATAAGAAAGAGATGATTGCTAATGTTATAAATAAAAAGAAGTTGGATGTCCTGGCCCTAAGCGAAACAAAGCTGAAGGGGGTAGGCGAGTTTCAGTGGGGAGAAATAAATGGGATTAAGTCAGGAATATCTGAGAGAGTTAGAGCTAAGGAAGGGGTAGCAATAATGTTGAAGGATCAGTTATGGAGAGAGAAGAGGGAACATAAATGTATAAATTCAAAAATTATGTGGATTAAAATAAGGGTCGGATGTGAAAAGTGGGTCATAATAAGTGTGTATGCACCTGGAAAAGAGAGGAGTGTAGAGGAGAGAGAGAGATTTTGGGAGATGTTAAGTGAATGTATAGGAACTTTTGAGCCAAGTGAGAGAGTAATCGTGGTAGGGGACCTAAATGCTAAAGTAGGAGAAGCGTTTAGAGAGGGTGTGGTAGGTAAGTTTGGGGTGCCAGGTGTAAATGATAATGGGGAGCATTTGATTGAACTTTGTATAGAAAGGGTTTGGTTATAGGTAACACATATTTTCAAAAAAAGATGATAAATAAGTATACAAGATATGATGTAGGGCGAAATGACAGTAGTTTGTTGGACTACATATTGGTAGATAAAAGACTGTTGGGTAGACTTCAGGATGTACATGTTTATAGAGGGGCCACAGATAAATCAGATCACTTTTTAGTTGTAGCTACAGTGAGAGTAAAAGGTAGATGGGATACAAGGAGAATGGAAACAGCAAGTAAGAGAGAAGTGAAGATTTATAAACTAAAGAAGAAGGCGGTTAGGGTAAGATATAAACAACTGTTGGAGGACAGATGGGCTAGTGAGAGTATAGGCAGTGGGGTAGAAGAGGTATGGGGTAAGTTTAAGAATATAGTGCTAGTGTTCAGCAGAAGTTTGTGGTTATAGGAAAGTGGGTGCGGGAGGGAAGAAGAGTGATTGGTGGAATGATGATGTAAAGAGAGTAGTAAGAGAGAAAAAGTTAGCATATGAGAGGTTTTTACAAAGTAGAAGTGATGCAAGGAGGGAGTATATGGAGAGAAAAAGAGAGGTTAAGAGAGTGGTAAAGCAGTGTAAAAAGAGAGCAAATGAGAGGGTGGGTTTTGGAGTGAGATTAACAAGTTGAGAAAACCTAGGGAAAGAATGGATTTGTCAGTTAAAAATAGGAGAGGAGAGTTATTAAATGGAGAGTTAGAGGAATTGGGAAGATGAAGGGAATACTTTGAGGAATTGTTAAATGTTGATGAAGACAGGGAAGCTGTGATTTCGTGTATAGGGCAAGGAGGAATAACATCTTGTAGGAGTGAGGAAGAACCAGTTGTGAGTGTGGGGGAAGTTCGTGAGGCAATGAGTAGAATGAAAGGGGGTAAAGCAGCTGGGATTGATGGGATAAAGATAGAAATGTTAAAAGCAGGTGGGGATATAGTTTTAGAGTGGTTAGTGTTTTTATTTAATAAATGTATGGTAGAGGGTAAGGTACCAAGGGATTGGCAGAGAGCATGCATAATTCCTTTGTATAAAGGCAAAAGGGACAAAAGAGAGTGTAAAAATTATAGGGGAATAAGTCTGTTGAGTATACCTGGTAAAGTGTATGGTAGAGTTATTATTGAAAGAATTAGGAGTAAGACGGAGAGCAGAATAGCGGATGAACAAGGAGGCTTTAGGTAGGGTAGGGAGTGTAGACCAAGTGTTTGCAGTGAAACATATAGGTGAACAATATTTAGATAAGGGTAAAGAGGTGTTTGTGGCATTTATGGATTTGGAAAAGGCATATGATAGGGTGGATAGGGGGGCAATGTGGCAGATGTTGCAAATGTATGGAATAGGAGGTAGGTTATTGAAAGCGGTGAAAAGTTTTTACGAGGATAATGAGGCACAGGTTAGAGTATGTAGGAGAGAGGGACATTATTTCCCAGTAAAAGTAGGCCTTAGACAAGGATGTGTGATGTCACCGTGGTTGTTTAATATATTTATAGATGGAGTTGTAAGAGAAGTGAATGCTTTGGTGTTGGCAAGAGGTGTGGGGTTAAAAGATAAAGAATCTAACACAAAGTGGGAGTTGTCACAGTTGCTCTTTGCTGATGACACTGTGCTTTTGGGGGATTCTGAAGAGAAGTTGCAGAGGTTGGTGGATGAGTTTGGTAGAGTATGTAAAAGAAGGAAATTAAAAGTGAATATAGGAAAGAGTAAGGTGATGAGGATAACAAAAAAAATAGATAACGGAAGATTGGATATCAGATTGGAGGGAGAGAGTATGGAGGAGGTGAATGTGTTCAGATATTTGGGAGTGGATGTATCAGCAGATGGGTATATGAAGGATTAGGTGAATCATAGAATTAACGAGGGAAAAAAGGTGAGTGGTGCACTGAGGAGCTTGTGGAGACAGAGAACTTTATCCATGAAAGGAAAGAGGGGAATGTATGAGAGTATAGTTATACCAACACTCTTGTATGGGTGTGAGACATGGGTTGTGAATGTTGCAACAAGTAGAAGGCTGAAGGCAGTGGAGATGTCATGTCTGAGGGCAATGTGTGGTGTGAATATAATGCAGAGAATCCGTAGTTTGGAAATTAGGAGGAGATGTGGGATTACCAAAACTTTTATTCAGAGAGCTGAGGAGGGGTTGTTGAGATGGTTTGGACATATAGAGAGGATGGAGCAAAATAGAATGACTTCGAGAGTGTATAAATCTGTAGTGGAGGGAAGGCAGGGTAGGGGTCGGCCTAGAAAAGGTTGGAGGGAGGGGGTAAAGGAGGTTTTGTGTGGGAGGGGCTTGAATTTCCAGCAAGCGTGCATGAGCGTGTTAGATAGGAGCGAATGGTGATAAATGGTTTTTAGGACTTGACGTGCTGTTGGAGTGTAGGCAAGGTAACATATATGAAGGGTTTCAGGGAAACCGGTAGGCCGGACTTGATTCCTGGAGATGGGAAGTACAGTGCCGGCACTCTCAAGGAGGGGTGTCATATAAAAATATTGAGAGGAATTGACAAGGTGGATTGGGACAGAATGTTCCAGAGATGGGACACAGCAACAAGGGGTCACAGTTGGAAGTTAAAGAGTCAGTTGAGTCACTGGGATGTTAGAAAATATTTCTTCAGTCACAGAGTTGTCAGGAAGTGGAACAATCTGGAGAGTGATGTAGTGGAGGCAGGATCCATACATAGTTTTAAGAAGAGGTACCACAAAGCTCATGGAGCAGGGAGAGAGTGGACATAGTAACGACCAGTGAAGAGGCGGGGTCAGGAGCTGTGAATCGACCCCTGCCACCACAAGTAGATGAGTACATGTTCAACACATGTTCATCACATGAGAACACTGCAACACATTGCAATCTTTATTTGAAGACTTCCCAGTTAGTGGCTTTTTCGATTCAATATAGAGATGATAAGCGAAAGCAGTTGAAGATGAGGCAATCAGTCCCTCAGTTTTACAGAACTATACACAGAACACCGTGAAAGATGAGGCAGTCAGTCCCTAAGTCTTGCAGAACTACACAAGAAGACCCTGGAAGATAAGTCAGTCTTCCTCCATGTGCAGGTGTGAAGATGTGGAGTCTGGGTGGTTGTTTACATATTCTTCAATGCCACTCCCAATGTCTCTCATTAAAACTCTGAAATGTGAGGCTGTGCAAGCTTGTATATTTTATTGAAGCACTTCAAGCTTATGCAAGAGCACTCGGCAGCTTAATTATTAGTAGAGTAACTCTCAGTTATCAAGTGAATTAGGACACATCGTTAGAGTTAGTTAACTGCTTTCAATGTTCACTTTCTCCCAAGTTTCTTAAAAGCTCCAACCTTTCTGACCATTTCAGGTCTCTCCTTCCACCAGATCGGTCTCTGTCCTACCAGTTCAGGTCTGCTTTCTTGTGATGCCGTCTGTCTTGTTAACCTTTCATCTATGTCAGACTCGTTGCTCTGCTCCAGTGTTGCCGATTTGGGCCACTGCGTCACATACTTTTAACTATTATTAATAATCTGACTTCCACGAAGGCAATTACTGGGAAGGCTCACGTGTCTCTAAGCTCAGACTTGAGATATGTTTGTTGCTTGATATCCGCATTTTCTACTGAAGTCTTCGAGCTTAAGCTGACAGATTCCAACACCTACATGAGCATCACCTCATGATGACTGTGACAGGGAAAACATAATTAACTTTGTTCACATTGCGTAACTGTCATAGAATATGGTAGCAGCACCACTGCTGATGTAGCCAGTTTTATTTAATTATTTTTTATTGGCACCTGTATGTTTCTTCCATCATTGTGCACCTGTCTGTTTCTTCTTTGTGGCACCTGTCTGTTTCTTATTCCTTGTGGCACCTGCTTGTTTCTTCCTTTTGGCACCTGTCTGTTCTTTTTTTGTGGCACCTGCTTGTTTCTTCTTTGTGGCACCTGTCTGTTTCTTCTTTTGTGCACCTGTCTGTTTCTTCTGTGGCACCTGTCTGTTTCTTTCTTTGTGGCACATGTTCTGTTTCTTCTTTGTGGCACCTGTCGTTTTCTTTGTGACCTGTCT